>OY776111.1:269672107-269840271 GCA_963675035.1 Allygus modestus
CTTGAAGAAAATGGTGTTCAGGGGTAAGAGTGACATTACAATGATTTTACTTGCCCTAATTTATTGGTTTATAACCAGCCAATCAAAATGTAGACAGCCAGAAGACACAAATTCATGTTTCCTACCAGGTTAATATACTGCTAATTATTAATGAAATAATTACTCGTCAACCACATAGTCCAGTAAACAGAGGAAAAAAGGAAAGTTACACTATAAATAATGCGGTAGAGCTGAGTTTTTGAGAGAGAAAACAGAAACTGTTACTGACCATGCATACATGGTTTGCCTTTAAGACACAGTGTACTAAATATATGTTTCTTTAGATTGTATTTTTGTTGTTGTTAATTTAGTTTTGACCATGTATGCATGGTCTTAGTTTCATTTATTTATTTGTCATTAAATTTTACAATGATTTAGTTTTTTTATCATATTCGATTCGCAATGTGGATTTTTTTCGTTCAATTAACATGGTCGTAAACAAAACTTGGAAAAACACTAAAATTATAAATGATTTCAGATATTTGAACATTTTAAAGCAAACTAAGAAAGTATAATTTTGTAGTACGCTCAATTTCTTAGTTTTAGCGAATTTACCCTATAGGGAAGAAGCTATTACCGTAGGTGGCATGGTAAGACCTAAGCCCGAGACCATGATAACTTTTCGTTTTGAGGTCCCCAGATGCCAAAAACACGATTCGTTCAAATTTGTATATATGTATATATACTAGCGAATTTCCCCTATATTAGCGAATTTCCCCTATAGGGAAGGTGTACGAATTCTAGACCACTTCTAGACGAGCTAGAAACGTGAAATATGGCATGATGGTAGCTTGTAGCGTGTAACCCCCAGAAAAATTGCCAAAACTCACAATTTGTTACTCACAATTATTAAACCTTTAAAAAAGTTTTTAAAAATCCATTTTTTATGTGGACTAACGTTTAGGTATTTCAAATATTTTCGGTGTTATCGGTAATGCAGTATGTAGCGTAATTGATATGTTCTGCTATTGATATGTTAATTGATATGTTTTGACTACTTTACTATTGGAACTAATTATTTCTCAAATGTTTAAAGTTTTGGTGCAGGAGTACAAATGGATTTATTACAGATTTATTCTATACTAATCTGGACAGGTAATTCGTTAATGAAGAGTGATCAAATGTTATTATGCTGTACTTACTCCATAACTGTATATTTATTATTAAAATAGGAGCTTTTTTAAATTTTCAAGTTTTTTCACGTAGTAAAGCCGCAAAAATATATACACTACAATTACACAGTTGATTGCTAAAACACAAAAACAAATAAAATATTAAAATCTTCTTTTAAGTAAAGTCTCTCGCTTATTAAACCTATATTCCTACGTTTATATATTTTGTCATTTCTAATACTCGACCTTGGTCAATTTATGCCCGATTTTTGCGAATTGAATAATTGCTTTGTCGAACTCATTGGTTAAAAAAACTCATTGGACTGGACTAGGCTGGACTGGACTGGAATGGACTGAACTGGACTGGACGGACTGGACTGGACTGGACTGGACTCCGCGGCTCCGCGACTCCGCGACTCCGTGACTCCGCGACTCCGCGACTTTTCGCGAACTTTTCGCGGACTTTTTGCGGTTTTTTCGCGGACTTTTCGCGGACTTTTCGTGGACTTTTCGCGGACTTTTCGTGGACTTTTCGCGGACTTTGCGCGGACTTTTCGCGGACTTTCAGCGGACTTTCCCCGGACTTTTCGCGGACATTTCATTGACTTTTCGCGGTCTTTTCGCGGACTTTTCGCGGAATTTTTGTGGACTTTTCGCGGAATTTTCGTGGACTTTTCGCGGACTTTTCGCGGACTTTTTGCGGACTTTGCGCGGACTTTTTGCGGACTTTTCGCGGACTTTTCGCGGACTTTCCGCGGAATTTCCGCGGACTTCAAATTATATGGTCCCAGGTTTGCTGCTACGGGAACTATATGCAAAAATTAGTTTTTGTGCAAATATCAATAGACGATAACAATATGAAGCAATATACGGTACCAACTTACGTCACGATAAGTTGATAAATAAACGAGACACACAATTTTTCTTATTCTTCATAAGAATAATATTGGAAAACGTACTGTGTTTAGCACTTTCAATATCTCTGTAACCAATTGACGTAGATCAGGGGTCTCCAACCTATTTACCGTAAGGGCCAGATTATAAATCGTTGGAGATCAAGCGGGCCATTAACATCCGGGGGTATGGAATACCCCTCTAAGGAGTAGGGGGGTCCGGGGGATATCCCGGGAAATTTTGTAAAATTGAGGTGTTAAATTGTTTGTTTTAAGAAGGCTATTGTAGCAGTTTTTTTTTTACTTTGATGTTTCCATGATGGTGGCTTGTAGCGTGTAACCCCAAGAAAAATTGCCAAAACTCACAATTTGTAATTAATTTGTAAGTTTTAAAAATCTATTATTTACGTGGACTACGTTACCGTTTAGGTATTTCAAATATTTTCGGTGTTATCGGTAATGCAGTATGTAGCGTAATTGATATGTTCTACTATTGATATGTTTTGACTACTTTACAATTGGAACTAATTATTTCTCAAATGTTTAAAGTTTTGGTGCAGGAGTACAAATGGATTTATTACAAATTTATTCAATACAATTACACAGTTGATTGCTAAAACACAAAAACAAATAATATATTAAAATATTCTTTTAAATAAAGTCTCTCGCTTATTAAACCTGTATTCCTACGTTTATATATTTTGAGATTTCTAACACTCGACCTTGGTCAATTTATGCCCGATTTTTGCGAATTGAATAATTGCTCTGTCGAACTCATTGGTTAAAATGGCTATTGTTTGTGTTGCTGTAGGTTCCTTTTACCAGGGAGATGAACGGTTTTCTCCGTCCAACAACAACGCGCAGTGCGTTGCTAATGCAACGTCTGCTTTGGCTTGGCAGTTTCTCGGTGGAGAATTTTCCTCATCTGCCATCGACGGTATTCTCATGACTGGTGATCGTTTGTATTCGAAATATCGCCATGAGAACCAAGTCGTTGACAGGTACCTCTTCCCAGAAGACATTTCCAGACGATTCGAAATTATGGATCAAACTGTCTCCATTGAGGAAATTGTGTTTGTTTGCTATGGACTGTACCCCGCAACCATTGCGGATCTCGATGAAGTGGTGGAGTCTCTGTCAGGCGTTTTGGGGACAATCATGGGCGCCGACTCTGAAACTGGTGGCTTTCTTTTTACTGTCCTACTCGTCACAGTCGCTTTTTGGCGCTCTCAAGGGCGGCTATTTCTTTTTGACTCACATGCAGTTAATGAACAGCGCCAACGAGACGCAAACAGAGATAACAATAAAGCGCGCTTATTTGCGGGCGAAACATATTCGTCTCTGGCTTCATTGTTGTTGGCTAACTCAGCTCTAGATGGTACTTTATATAAAGAGTTTAATATTACAGAAATCCGTTTCGCTCGACCGGCCAATTCGTCAAATGCGTCTATGTACGTTGACAACACACTTATTCAATCTTCTTGCATCGGTATCCCTCTGGAGCACTTCCCAATTTCAGAATACAGTAGACGCTCTTTTATCCGGCATGTTCGGGACCACGTCCATGCCGGTAAATCGATTTTTCCGGATAATAGAACTTTTTAGTTATTAATGGGAATACAGTAATCTGAGAGTCTCACTACAGTAATGAGCCGTGGTCGCGTGCGTTGGTTGACCTTGACACTGCTCCGGAACACCTGCATTTGTGGACGGATGGACAGACAGAGGGGCGGACAGACAGCCGGGCGGAAGTTGGCGTCTAAAAATAGGTTGAATACAGTAGTGTACTGAGCAAAGGTTACGAACATCACTGAACGTTACTGCTTGAGACGTAAACAAACAACAGGTGACTAAGAAAAAGGCGGGAACAGTCCAGGGCAGTCGCAGTACGAAACGGAAATGACCGAAAATACCTGGAAAAACCCGGGTCGCCTGGTGCCGGTTAATACTCGTAGAATGTGCCGGTTCATAGAATGCCGGATAAAAGAGCGTCTACTGTATCTGGAAACAAACAAAAAAAAAATATATACCGGGGAGGCCAAAAAAGGTTAAGTGTGGGCGCCCGAAGGTCCTGAGTACCACTCATGAGGATCAGGTGAGACAGGCAAAAAATAAATACACTGAGACTCTTCCCGAGAGAAACAGGTAAGATGTTCAACGTTATAGTCAAAATAACCCTGAGGCCTCGCTTCAGAGAATTCAGATATTTCGTTTGAAAAATCCAAGGCTTACTGAAATTCGACATTTGCCTGTTTCACTTGCACGACTCGCTGTCAATCACGGTCCAATGGCTTGTTGGAGGGGGGATCTATTAGATCACATAAATCCTTTTAAATTGGATAAAATCAGTCTTTGGGGCGATGACATTTACAGGTGTCCTCATTGTAATGCACGCCTGTTTGAAGAGGAGAAGAATAGGAAAAATGGTGCTGCGGAGAAGGAGCCTACAACGTTCTTGTTCTGCCTCCTCTTCAGGAACCATTCTATTCTAATCCTCAATTCCTCGAGAGAGCGCGTGCCTACAACGACCTATTTGCTTTTTGTGCACTCGAGGTGTCTGGTGGGTACCGGCATCCAAGCGGTCTTTCTTATTTCAAGATTGAAGGTAGGATGTACCAACAGATCTACAGTTTGGACGCTCGTGGTCAGAAGTTTACAATATTTGCTGGGGACGAACAATTTGTAAACCGTTCCCACCTGTACATCAACGATGGTGAAGAACGTCTTAATATTGCCAAGGGAAGGTCTTTGAAAGCGGAAATTACCGGCGACATCTCTCGATTTCTTGTACGAGAAAATCCTTTGGTCGAGCACTATCGTCGCTTGAGTAATGGACTGTCGGTCCATGCTCGCTTAGAATTCCAGGTTACTAGCAGAGCGACCCATGGTCATGTTCTTGGCGATAGGCAAACAGGCATCGAGGTACATGCTGTCCTTAGTACTGACGATACAGTAAATGAACCCCGGAAATTAACAATATGGAAGACTGGCTCTGACAGACCCACTTCCATGGATCTTCTTAGTCCCCTCATGGAACCTTTCCAATATTCGTTGCTCTATCCGCAAGACACTTTGGGTTGGCATATTGGCCGTCTTGATAATCGAGGCAACAAACTAACGCAGTATAATTATTCCCTATGTCTATTACTTTCTGATCCTCGCTTCTCTCATATCGGCCGACTTTCTCAAGCCTGGCAGGTTGAGATGTTTGCTAGGTATGAGGAAGAGAAACTGCGTTATATCAAATTTTCTCAAACAAAGCCAACTAGAAATGCCATGCGGGTAGGGCCACTGGATGAACTCCTGGAGACACAACAGGGAAGGCAGGTCTGGGTCGACATCAATAACGATGAGACCGTCCAAGGCGAGGGTGGGGCACAACCCGGTAAAGTTTACCTCCCAAGTTCGTTTACAGGGGGACCCAGGTACATGAACGTACATTATGAAAACGCAATGACACTTGTGTCTCGTCTGGGATCCCCCACGTTCTTTCTTAAGTTCACCTATAGCGCTACTTTGGAGGAAAACAAGAAGGCTTGCCCCCATGGAAGTGGGCGTAGTGACCCTAGTACAGCCTGCAGAGTCTTTTAGATAAAACACCTGGAACTTCTCCGAGATCTGCGCAGTGGAGCAATGTTCGGTCGTTCAGTTTACATCGTTTACGTCATCAAGATGCAAATGAGGGGCCTTTCTCATGCCCACATTGTATTCAAGATCGACGGTGGCGGTCCTGTCTAGGCGTTCGACATTGACTCTGTTATCCGCGCGGATATACCCTCGGAAGAAGAAACCGGAGGTCGACTTAGGAAGTTGGTTCTGAAACACATGATCCATGGCCCTTGTGGTACAGGTCATAGAACAAACTTTCTTTGCTGGGACTCTGCAAAGGGTTACTGTACCAAGTTTTTTCCTAAGCCTTCCTGCGAAACCACCCACGTCGATGAGAGGGGGTTCGTCCAGTATAGGCGTGATTACAGTAATAAGGAGGCTATAAAATCAAGGAACAAGACAATTGATGTTCACGACGGCTGGGTCGTGCCGTATAACTCTGCGTTGCTGTTAAAATATGAGGCGCATATAAACTTGGAGCTTTCTTCTACTCGCCGTGTAATTAAATACCTCTTCAAATAAGCAAAGAAGGTATACCTCTTCAAATACTCCCTTCAGTAAGCAAGATGATGAGTTTGATCATTACGTGACAATGTGGATGGTGGGTTCCAGCGACGCTTGCTGGAGGCTCTTGGACTTTCCTATTTCTAAATCAGAGCCCACCGTTAAGTCCCGTTAAGCCCCGTCCATATCGAGGGGAAACAATCTGTCGTATTTCGCCCCAACGACCCGACAAACGCAACCACCAGAGCAAGCTCCAAGCTTATAGTTTACTTTGATCGGCCTCACATTTCAATATTTAACACCTTGTCGTACCAATCGTTTTATGAACAATTCATGGTACATACAAAACGTCCTAGTAATGTGGAGGTGTACGACCATCCAGATGGTCAACATTTTATCACGTCTCGCAAGAGTGGTGAGAAGATATGTAGACTGTTTTGGGTTTCTCCCAGCCGAAGCGAACAGTACTACCTTCGTATTCTTCTCATATTTGTTCCTTGCCGTGGTTACGACGATCTTTTATCCCGAGGCGGACTCAATTGTCGCACGTTTCAGGAGGTCGCACGTAAACTCGGTTTAGTTGAAGACGAAGAAGAGTACCACTACGGCATGCGTGAGGCCGAACAGTTTATGACTGGCCCGAGACTCCGTTCTTTCTTTGTGCTGCTCTGCAATATGGGAGCTCCCGCAGCTATTTTGTGGGACACGTTCCGAGATTCCCTTTGCGAGGATCACATTGAACGGAACCCTCATGATCCAGAACTGGCTTATAAACATGCCCTCATCGAAATCGATCGGAGCATACGTCGTCAGGGATCTTGCTTAGTTGATAACGGCCTCCCCGATGAACAGGATGACACGACTGAGTTGGGTAGAGAACTGCTCATCTACGGCGAAAATCAACAGAGAGTGTTGGTGGAGGAGTGGGTCACCAAGCTCTCTGATGATCAAAAATGCGTATTTGATTACGTTCGATCTCTTCTGCATAGCCGCAGTGATTTTGGCTCATCGAGAATAATTTTTCTAGATGGTCCTGGAGGCTATGGGAAGACCTCACTGATTCGTGTCATCCTCGTGTACGTGAGAAGTTGTCGTCAGGTGGCTCTTGCCGTGGCAAGCTCTGGGATTGCTGCTGGAAACATGCCGGGTGGTACCACAGCGCACAGCATGTTTCGGCTACCTCTCGATCTTGGAGATGGTACTGGCTTCTGGAATATCACGAACGGATCCCAGCGAGCAGAGCTCATCAGAGCTGCACAGCTCATTGTTTTTGATGATGCCCCAATGGCACATCGATTCATTTTTGAGATTCTTGACAGATCACTGCGAGATCTCATGAATTCCTGTGTGCCATTCGGCGGTAAAACTTTCCTCTGTTCAGGAGATTTCCGTCAGATCGCACCCGTAGTTGTGAATGCTCGCACGCCAGTCGACGTTGCTTGTGTCTCACTTCGGGCGTCACATCTTTGGCGATATTTCAAAGTCTTTGCTCTGACGACACCGCATCGGACAAGTGGTTCTAATATTTATTCCGAATTCCTTCTTAGTGTAGGTAATGGAACGACTCGTTTGACTTCTATTGGGGAGGGGTCAAAGTCAAAGTGGATGGTCAAAGTCCGATTCCACTGCACGAGGTTAGACATGTGACGTCTTTGACTGATTCCGTTCCGTATTTCCTACAACTGACCTGCTAGATCCTGATCTGTGTTCTCGGTGGGCCATTCTCTCAACTTTAATCGTGAACGTCAAAGAAATCAACGATCATATCTTGAATTCTTTCGACGGTCACCTTTACGAGCTGAGGAGCGCCGACACTGTGGACAGAGAGAACGATGACGGGCTGGATGTCGATGTTCAGCTACTGAACCAAGCTACTGGCAAAGGTGTTCCAGACCATGTCCTGCGACTGAAGATCGGATCTGTGTGCCTCGTAATGAGGAATCTCAACATCGCTGAAGGACTCGTAAACGGCACTAAAGAAATTGTGACTGCAATTAGCAACCGCTTGATTACAGTTAGACTTCCAGGACAAACGCAACCTATATGTATTCCTAGAATCATATTCACGTTCGCGTTTGTCGAGGGTTCGCCGCTTCGGGTCCGTCGACGTCATTTTCCGCTGATGTTGGTCTATTGTATGACCGGGCACAAGAGGCAAGGTCAGACAATAGAATCAGTTGGTATTGATCTTCGCACGGACTGTTTCACGCATGGACAGCTGTACGTCTTGCTAAGTAGAGTCAGGCATCCAGACCACATCGTTGTTATTGTCAGTCCCGAGAGGGTCCACAAAGGAGTCGCATATGCAAAGAACATTGTGTATGACGATCTCCTCCGTTAATACTGATTTTGACATAAGCAGTAGGATAGGGGATCTGCTTTAACAAAACTCCCTGTCGGGATATGACAATTAAGGCAGTACGATAGGGGGCCTGCCTCATAAAAAGTCCCCGGTGTTGGAACTTGTACATACGCAGTAGGTTGGAGGATCTGCGATATCAAAACTCCCTGGTGTTGTATATATTTGTATTTTTTCGTAATTTTGTTAGTTTTAATATTTTTTGACGGCAGAGGCGAGGAGAACTGCCATAAAAAACTCTCCGGTGTGTTTATGTTTGGCATTTGTTCTTTTTAATAGTTGTAAGATTTTTGTTTGCGGCAGATGCAAGGGGGCCTGCCTCAAAAAAACTACCCATTTCATATTTTTATTTGTATAGTTACTTTAGTTTTATCTTTGTAAATAGATGGTTCCTACGTTTCCCGGTCTCCCCGTTGGCGGAACTGGATATGCCAAGCTGCAACATTATGCACTGGCTAACTAACAGGGAAACACCATTAACTCAAACATTATAAACGCTTTTCACTCTGAAAAATCTATACCTTTCATATACAAAACATACTACGTATATATACATATACTATACACCTACTACATGTACTGTAGCAATGTTTTACAAAAAATGCGACAACCATAAACCATACTACATAATTACTTTTCCATTGATTACACTGTCCATCCAAATTTAACTTTAGACTTAAATAAATATCAATATATAAATGAATTAGCATTAAACCTACTACTACATTTATAATAATAATTGTCAACGCTACTTTCTCGATAAAACCTTATCTAAGTTATATTTTTCTTAGCTTCGATATAATTCATACTTTCTTTGCAATAGTGAGCGAAGCGGACAACGGGGTCTGGGACGGAGCCCCCAGCGAGCGAAGCGAGTATATATATATATATATATATATATATATATATATATATATATGTGTGTGTGACCATTACCGCGATAACTTTTGAAAGAAGCGCCTGATTTTTATGAAATTTGGCACAAATGTGGAGGGTAATATTTATGACTTTAGTTCGAAAACCAGATGGATCGGTCTATGGGAAAGGGGTTTTATGGGGGTTTAAAATTTTCCAAAAATCATTTTTTGAACTTTTTACCCTAAAATTTTAAAAACTCTAGATTTTGGTTATAGCCATTTTATAGAGCTTAAAAAAACAAACAATTTAGTTTTTTGAATCATTAAGCTAGGTTTAGTGGTTGTAGAGAAAAGTCAAAATATGTGTCCATAAAATTTCCCAATCTTATGGGAATATGATTTTTAGATTTTACTCAGATAATTTCACTAAAAACACCAAATTTCTGTCTACCAATCAGTTTAGCTCTACAAAACAATCATTTTGGCGTTTTAATGTTGTTTTACGTCCAAACGTTGCAGTGATATTCAACACAGTACGTTGTCCAATGTTATCCTAATGGAGAATGAATAAAATGTTATATTTCGATTATTTATGTATGTATATTGATGAAACTTGGTATGCGGCTTCAACTAGTTGTAGAATATTGATATTATCACAAAAAAATGGTTTTTGTTGATTTTTACCGGTAGCAGAAAACCTGCATCCTCGGCCCCATGTTATTCATGTGGAGAATAAGTAAAGTTTAATATCTCCCTTAGTTATGAACCTAAATTAATAAAACTTGGTATGTAGCTTCACCTTGTTGAGTTATATTGATAATTTCAAAAAAACACATATCTTATCTTCCTTGTTGCAGCAAACCTGCGTACTCAATTATAATGTTATTCTTATGGAAAATAAATCAAATCTATGAATCAGTTATTAATGAATGTATTTTTGTGAAACTTGGTAAGTGGATTTAGGTAGTAGTGATACCCATGTATATGCATTGGAAATTCGCTGAGTACTCAGGTCTGCTGCAGTGGTGGTATATATATATATATATATATATATATATATATATATATATATATATATATATATATATGTCCGTTACCGCGATAGCTTTTGAAAGAAACACATGATTTTGATGAAATTTGGCACAAATGTGGAGAGTAGCATTTATGACTTTAAGTTCGAAAACCAGATTGATTGCACTATGGAAAGAGGGTTTTATGGGGGTTTACAATTTTCCAAAAATCGTTTTTTTGCAAATTTGACCCCAAAATGTTAAAAACACTCAATATTGGTTATAGTCATTTTATAGAGCTTAAAAAACAAATAATATAGTATTTTGAATCATTAACCTAGGTTAAGTGTTTGCGGAGAAAATCCAAAAAAACGTGTCCCATGTTAATCTTATGGGAAAAAGGTTTTGAGATTTTTCTCAGATAGTTTTACTAAAAACTTCACATTTCTGTTTATTAATGTGTTTAGCTCAACAAAACAAACATTTTGGTGTTTTAATCGTTGTTATACGTCCAACCGTTGCAGAGATATTCAAAGTAATAAACACAGTACGTTGTCCAATGTTATCCTTAAGGAGAATATACTAGGAGTACGCTCTTATATCGCGTATAAGGATTGAGTAATCGCGTAAAATACAAAAAAAATGTTTCAATTGAAAATATACCTCATGGGCCCTCCATTATAACTGCAGCTTGACAATGACGTACAAATCCAGAACATGACAAACAATGAGGCCTGAAATCTGTCAATCAGTCAGACAAAGTGCATATGAAGTAGTTACTCACCCCTCAGTCTCACTGAGGGCTGTATCATCCAGGCCCTCATAATAATATTAGCTGAAGATTTTGATAAAATATAATATGTTGGCGGCAATAAAGGTCCCCAATAAGTAGGAGCACGTGGTTTAAAAGTAGTTATTTACACTTTGGTTCCACTGGAGGACTTATCAGGATATTTATTTTATTGTAGCTTAATATTGCTGTAAAAATCTATAAGTATAAATACAGAACTTGATGAACAATACGTTTTAAAATCAGTCAATTGGTTTTGAATGCCTAAATATTTTAAACTCTAAACCAGAGGTTTTAGTGTAACACATTAACTTTACTGGGGGGAGGGGGGCTGTGCCCCCCAGGCCTCCCATTGTTATTGTAGCTTGATACGGTTGTTCAAATACATAGGCAACCTATAAATGCAGAACTTAAAAAACAATAAGGCTTAAATCATTCAATTTGTTTTTAAGAAGAATAAATTGATCATTTTAAAAAGAAAAGAAAAGTAATATCTTATTTTAAATATAATCTAGGAAGAAATTAAAACTCTTTGACCCACTTCTTAGAATCCACGAGTCATTGTGTCAAGGTCCAAGATTTTGTATACATCGTAATATATAAATACCCCGTAGCAGCAAACATGCGTACTCAGCAAATTTCCAATGCATAAATATGCATATATATGTATCTTAATGCCACATATCAAGTTTCATCAATATACATTCATAAATAAACAATTTATGACTTTTTAATTATTCTCCATAAGATTAACATGGCGGCTGAGTGTGCAGGTTTGCTGAAGCAAGGAACTCCAAAAATGGGGTTTTACACAAATATCAATATAACTGAAGTAGGTAAAGCCACATACCAAATGTGAATAATTTATGTTCATAATTAAGGGAGATAACATGTTACTTATTCTCCATAAGAATAACATGGGACTGAGTACACAGGTTTGCTGTTACAGGAACTATCGGCCGAAAAATGGTTTTTAGTGCAAATATCAATAGACCACAACGATATGAAGTAATATACCAAGTTTCATCAGCAAAAGTATATAAATAAGTGAGATATACAATTTATCTTATTCTCCGTAAGAATAACATTGGACAACATACTGGGTTTAGCACCTTCGATATCTCTGTAACCATTTGACGTAGAGCAATGATCAAAACACTAAATTGTGCGTCTTTCTAAGCTGATTCCAATGAAAAAAAAACAACTAAAATTTGGCTTTTTCAACAATTATATGTAAAAAGCTCAAAAAACCCACTTTTTGGGATACAAACCCCCCCCCACCCAAAATACCTCTTCGGATAGGTCGATCCGTCTGGTTTTCGAACTTAAAGTCATAAATGCTGCTTTACACGTTTATACCAAATTTTGTCAAAATCGGATGAATTTTACGACAGTTATCGTGCTCACGGACACACACACACACACACACACACACACACACACACACACACACACACACATATATATATATATATATATATACAGTTTTTGAAAGAATGGTGTTTTTGGCATCTGGGGACCTCAAAATGAAAAGTTATCATGGTCATGGGCCTAGGTCTTGCCATGCCGACTACGGTAATAGCTTCTTCCCTATATGGGAAATTCGCTGAAATGGATCCCTATTTCCCTTGGTCACGCCATTACTTGAGAATTAGAGGACCAAATTGAATAACTGTTTCTTGTTGAGTTCGTTTATGTCAGGACAAGGTTCTTATAAAAGACAATTTTTAATCCGACCTAAGAGCTCTGCCCCACAGGCCTTCAAAGTTCCTATTGATTTTATCTAAGTTCAGTTAGTTACACCAAGCAGCTGTAAACAAACTTGAAAGGCATATACATATGTTGATTATAGAAATAAAAAGCTACTTGAATGGAAACTCTCATTTTGGAAATAAAAAGAGTACTTGAATGGCAACTCAAACTCTTTTTTTTATATTCAAGTGAGCATAGCGCATGAGCTAATCCGGGAAGCGAGTGAGCGAAGCGAACATGCTTATCTTGAAAATAAACGAGTATTTGAAATAAAAAAAAATCAATGACATTAGGACAGGACAACTACTGTTGGGCCAGCTAGTTATATATATTAATGATTACAGATATCATAAAAAAATTGGAAATTGAAATTTGGAAAATTGGGAAATTGTTGGCGCCCGACGCCGTAGGCCAGGGCGATAAATTTACACACAACATTTTTCCCACACCCCAAAAGCCACAAGTATTGATAAGTATTCACATTCACAATCGCTTTCTATTTTGGTTGCGTAATGCGTAATAACTAAACTCGGAACGTTAATTGCAGCTGGAGCAAAATATCAATCAGCTGATCCGATTCCCTTATAGCTGCAGCATTAATGATTGCAGCGAAATGTCAGCTGATTCTGTTCCGGGAGACAAAGTAGCACTATAATCCTTCAATACAAGGAGTAAAATTTGACTTTACTAAGTAGGTGGGGGGAAACAAAATTTATTATACAAGATAGGAACGACGTTTCCTTCCATTTTTAAAATGTATTGTATTAGTTCACACATAAGCAAAAAATTAGAGAAAACTTAGTAAACAAATTTCATAATCAACCGTGGAAGGACAAGTCCTGCACAGTCCATTAACACATATATAATTCCAATTTCTGGTAAATAGTTCAACTAAATTTGATCAAAATGTTAAACAGGAGCATCTCTTTTACTTGTTAAACATGAAAAGTAATTTTTCACTGAGAAAACATGTTTTCTGGAAATGAAAGTACCAATCTCTATAGGACAGGAGCTTCAATTTCAGATCAAAACTATTTAAATCGGTCCTTTAGTTTTTGTTAGTGGATTTACAAAAGGAATGTTGTTGATATTTGAACATGTGCTCTTATGAGAGCCAAAAATTAAAATTAATTTATTATTAGAAACAACACATCTAAACTAAACAAAGATATTGATGACATTAGTGTATGTCAAAACCTATTATAAGTTATATAGTTTAAGCTATTATAACCTATATAAGCATTATATTTAATAGATTTTGCTAGTAATGTACCGTAAGTGATTTATTGAAAGTTGAACAATATTTGTTATGGGAATAATAAACGCAAACATTGTGCGTTAAAAAACACCTAAAATGAAAAGAAATGTAATTATGACAAACTGCAGGCCAAAACCTTTAATTTAATACAAAAACAGTTAAAATTGGCACAGTAGTTTTTGCTAATAGATTTACGTAAAGAATTTTTTTTATGTTAATCGGGCTGTTTCGGGAGCTAAAAGTATTTTGTATTGAGAAAAATCTATACTTATAATGTAATGGTTGTGCATTTGCGTGTATGTCCCAGGGGATTTTGAAAACGCCTACTCAAAACTGCTCCGGACCATAATGTTGTAGAGGATCAACAAATTGCAGATAGGTACTTTTTTGTTTTTCCTCAAGACCTCAGGACTCTGCCCCAGTAGCATAAAAAGCCACCATGTTATTCTTATTGAGAAAATGTTTTGTTCTAACGGCTCCTCAAATTTGCTCAAACCATAACACATTATTCAGTCCGGATAAGAATATCCGGACTAAAAGACCGGATATTCTTATCAGTGCTTAGTGTGATTTCCATAATTCCCTTACAATGGTTGTTCCCGGCAAAACATGTTTAAGATGAAAAACATGATTAGTGGAATCAACATTTGTTAGCTGGACAAATTATAAGACAATATATTTTGAGATCGAATATAACTGAAATCTAAAAAACCGAAACCAGGGTAGACTTTCATAAGTGGAACGATATAAAAAACCGAATGAAATTGTTCGATAGGGTAAGTAGTGAGAGATGGTGAGTTCTACCCCAGCAGGAGCAGCAGTACCTCCTCCTCCTCCCCCTCCTCCTCCTCCTCCCCCTCCTCCTCCCCCTCCCCCTCCTCCTCCCCCTCCTCCTCCTCCTCCCCCTCCTCCTCCTCATCCTCCTCCTCCTCCTCCTCCACCTCCTCCCCCTCCCCATCCCCCTCCTCCACCTCCTCCTCCCCCTCCTCCTCCTCCTCCTCCTCCTCCTCCTCCTCCTCCTCCTCCTCCTCCTCCTCCTCCTCCTCCCCTCAGAGCGATCTGGCTTATCATAGGTCGGATCTGAATTCTGATTGCAGATTATTGTTCGTCTTGTCAAGCCGAGTCATTTGAGTACCCACATCGTACACTTTGGATGATGTTTACAAAAAAAGGGGCCCGCACCACAATTTTGACCTTTTTTGTTTTTTTGCATTTTCGGAATCTCCTCGTCAAGCCGAGTCATTTGAGTACCCACATCGTACACTTTGGATGATGTTTACAAAAAAGGGGCCCGCACCACAATTTTGACCTTTTTTTGTTTTTGCATTTTTGGAATCTCCTCGTCAAGCCGAGTATTCTCAGTACCCACATGACATACTTTGGATAAGTAATACAAGAGTTTAGCAGGGTAACTCTACAACCAACAGAGCTAGCCCATCAGCGCCCGCGGACAATTGAACTACCAGTGAATGCAAATTTTGCGGAGAATATAATTGCATTGCTTTGGATTAGAGCACTTGAAGGGGAGTGTATCGATACCAAGTATTCCCTTCAAGTACTCTACAACAAGGCAGCTGTTCACACAACCGACCGACGAGTCCAGTCTTGTCTGGGATGCAGCTGCCGTAACTGGATACCCCAACAGGCTGGCGCTTGACGCAGATGTTCACACAAAAAACCGACGAGTCGAGACCTGTCTGGGGTGCAGCTGCACCCGACCCCAAGCAGGCGCAGCAGGGGCAGCAGGAGGTCTTTACCCCAGACAGCGGTTGAGATTTATTGCTTCGGCCTTCTCCGAAATCCATTAGTGGAGAGCGGGAGCGTCACCCCACATTGCCAGCCCTCCTTCAGTTCAGTTCGAGAGTTCAGTGCGCGTAGACGTGATAGTCCGATCCTGCTCCGTTCTGCCGATTCGTGTTAGTTGCTGATTATGATCACTTGTGATTTGCGTCCAGCATCCTTAAACTATTTAAAACGTTTGTGTTGTGCTGTATTATTTGTGATTATCAAAACTTTATAATCCATATTTAAGATGAACGCCGCACACAAGTGTACCATTTGCGGCTGTGCGTACGTGCGTAGTCACAATTTGATGCAACACCACATCAGATTCCATGGCTTGAGACCACAACCACCACCACCACCAACGCAGCAAGGTACGTGTTTGTGTGTTGCATTATTGTTTTAATCAGACCTAAATGTTAGTAATACAGGAATATGTTATGCTATATATAACCGGAGAGTGATAAAAGTCTTGTTTTTATTTAACAGCTTTAATTATTTTGCGCGAGTAGAAAGCTGTTTATAAAAAAAAATTAAATAACATGACAGTGACTTATTTTATTGTTCGCCCCGTCAAGTCGACTCAACAGAGCGGTCTGGCTTATCATAAGTCGGATCTGAATTCTGATTCAAGATTCTTGACCGACTAGAAGAATGTGACCGCGACAACTGGAGTTCAACTGATTTAATTGCTAGGGGGGAAATTTTCGCTCCCCCATACTTCAGGAATTATTGAAGACTAGAGCAAAAATGAGACCTCGGGTGTTTGTCAACTGGTGTACCATTGATGTAATTGCTAGGGGGAGATTTTCGCTCCTCCCTAAAACATAATGCTTCTTTAGGGTTGGTGCAGCTCAATATTGCAGCTACATCCTTAGCTTTGAACCCCGGATCATCAATGTAGACAAACAGTACAGAAGATTACATTCCCTGTTCGAAAATTGATATTTTTAATTAACAACTCCATTTTGAAATGTGATTCTCGAGAGAGGGGAATTGGATCTTTAGTTATCCTAATCTGTTTTTTGTTATTATTTTCAGATGAAGGACCGGGTCCTGGCCACCACACCTGCCATGAATGCGGTCGCCGTTTCCGTCGCGAAATAAACCTGCGTCGACATGTGGAATCAACCCACAGCAGAGTCTGCAGGTTCCTATGCGACACATGCGGCACCGCGTTCAAGAGGGAAGACAACCTTCGAGCCCACACCAAGCAATTTCACGCCGATGGTCAAGAACGAAGATTCTCTTGCACATACTGCGGTCGGGAGTTCACCCGGCTGTTCAACAAGGACCAACATGAGCGGTTCGCCTGCCCGATCATGAAGGACCTGATCCTGAACCGAGCGGCTATGGTACAGGACGAACCCCAGGCAGGACCCAGCACGGAGCCACAACCCGGAACGAGCACACACCCGCAACCCGATGATGTTGAGATGACTGGAGCAGGACAGTCAAGCCCCGTATTCTCACTTATTCAACGGGGTTTTCGCAACCGCCTCTTAACCTAACGTCTGCAGCGATCGATGGAGAATCTCGTCACAATCGGAGAAGTGATGGCGTTGTTGATTGTGAGCCTTACGGAGTTGCTTGAGAACACCTTGGCGAAACACCGCAGCATAAAGGTCAACTTGAAGCTGGAGTGTGAATTCAAAAATATTCACAACAACACCTGCCTGCGCAACTTCAAGACGAAGATGACTCCGCTGACGGTGACCTCGGACCTTAACCATTACATTTCAACAGCTTTTGCGAAGCTTATCAGAGAGAAGGCCGAGTGTGAGCATATCGGCTCCGGGTGGACATACATTCGCGTTCGTGATTTGGAGGTCGGTATCAACGAGTACACTCCTCTAGGTGAAGATGGTCGAGCTTGGCTCCCACTGCCGGCAGCTGTAGAGAACACCAAAGCAGTCATCAACGTATTGAACGCCGATGAGCGGTGTTTTATGTATGCAGTCCTGAGCAAGTTTGTTCAAGATCACCCCGAAAGACCGGCATTGTACACCGATGACATCATCGCCCACTACGATTGGACCGGCCTTCAATTCCCCGTTGCTCTGAAGAGTATCAAGACGTTTGAGCGGACAAACAACATCAGCATCAACGTCTATGGTATTGATCACACGCGCGTGGTTCAGAAACCTAACGGGCGGCCCAAGTATCAGGACACCGTCTTTCCCTTGAAGATTTGTAGGCAGGAGCGCGAAGACCATTGCGACCTTTTGTACGTGACTGAGGAGGGGAACAGCCACTACGCATACATCAAAGACCTTGGCCGACTGATCCGTCCCCAACTCACAGCGAACCGTGGCAGGATATTCATCTGTAAGCGGTGCTTTGCGCACTTTGACAACCGTCCGAACAAGCTCGGTCTGACGGGCGCTCAGCGTCTGGAAGAGCACAGGCGATACTGCTCCGCTTCGGCCCCTATCCGCATGGATACACCGAAGAAGACTGAAATCAAATTCAGCCATCCAGAGTTCACCCGACGCGAACGTTTCACCATCTACGCGGACTTTGAGTGTGCTCTACTGCCGACCGCGGAGATGGATGAACAAGTCGATGAACCGCACGGAGGAGTAGCCACCCACATCCACATCCCATACGCCTTTGCGTACCAGATTATCGACTCGTACGGACTTGAGGAGTTTGAGCCTCGAGTCTACTTCGGGGATGATGCGTCAAAGACATTTATGGAGATGTTGAAAACTGATGTTGAGCGATTGTGGAACTTCCTTTACGAAGCAAGAAATCTGTGCCCTGTCCTGACCCCAGCGGAAACGATGCAGTACAACTCGACAACGAATTGCTACCTCTGCGGATCGACATTTTCAAGCGAAGACCCAAAGGTTCGTGATCACAACCACGCGCCGCCCTACGAGTTCCGTGGCGCTGCGCACAGATCATGTAACCTACGCTACAGGGAGCAGCGAGTAGTCAACTGCTACTTTCACAACCTTTCCAACTACGACGCTCACTTCATAGTGCGGGAGTTGGCGGTCGACCCTGGTGATGTTGAGGTGTTGGCTCACACGGAAGAGCGGTACATCGCTTTTACGAAGCGGTTCCTGTTCGACCGAACAGCGACACCGGTTGGGATGCCAGGGCGCGGAAAAAGGCAGCTAGGATTCCGAGTCAGGTTCCTAGACACCTACAGGTTCCTGGCTTTGAGCCTCGCCAGCCTCGCAGCCGCACTTCCACCAGCTCAACTCTTGGAGACGAGGAAGAGATTCCCCGAAGACCACCTCTTCGAACTAGTCCGTAGGAAAGGCGTGTTCCCGTATAACTTTGTAACGTCAAACGCCGTGTTGGAAGATACTACGGAACTGCCTCTGCAGCGAGATTTTCACAACGACCTGACCCTGGAGGACATCACGGATGCAGACTACGAGCATGCTCGCAACGTGTGGGAAACCTTCGGTTGTAGGAACCTCAAGGACTACGCCGAGAAGTACCTGCGCTGTGACATTGCGCTGTTGACTGACGTCTTTGAACGCTTCAGGGACACGTCGATGGCTGAATACGAACTAGACCCTGCGCACTACTACACCCTACCGTCATACGCCTGGGATGTCATGTTAAGGACCTGTCGAGTGGAGCTTGATACGATACAGGACTTTGACATGTACCTCTTCTTCGAGCAAGGCATCAGAGGAGGTATTTCCCAGGCGATCACCAGACACGCCAAGGCCAACCATGACGGATGTCGCCCTGAAGATCGACGACTTGAAGAGCCAACGCATCACCTGCTATACTTGGACGCCAACAACCTTTACGGTTGGGCCATGTCCCAGTGTCTTCCACAGGGACACTTCCAATGGCTCAGCCGCGAGGAGATCGCGTCCCTGGATATTGCAGCGTTGGACCCCGAAGGACCCACGGGCTACGTCTTGGAAGTTGACCTTCGCTACCCCGCCCACCTGCACGACCTTCACAAGGATCTTCCTTACTGCTGCGAGACCAAACGTCCGCCAGGAGGGAAATTCAAGAAGCTCGTTACGACTCTGGATGACAAGAAGAACTACATCTGTCATTACAGAATACTGCAACAGGCGCTGGAAAACGGACTGGAGCTTGTCAACGTGCATCGCGTCATCTCGTTCCGTCAGTCTCGGTGGTTGGAGAGCTACATCCTAATGAACACCGAACTGAGGAAGAAGGCCACGACCAAGTTTGAACAAGACTTTTTCAAGCTTATGAACAATGCGGTCTTTGGCAAGACGATCGAGAATGTTCGCAAGCGAATGAACTCTAAACTGGTGTGTACGCCGGAGATGTTCAGGAAGTACGTGGTCAAGTCAAACTTCCTGGACCGAACCTACTTCAACGATGACGTCGCCATTGTCCACATGTCGAAAGTCAATATCGTCCTGGACAAACCGCTCTACGTCGGAATGTGTGTCCTCGATCTGAGCAAGTGGCTCATGTACGACTTCCTTCGGAAGATGAAGAACCGCTACGGTGATCGTCTGAAGGTTGACTACATGGACACTGACAGCTTCGTGTTCGACGTCCAGACTGAAGATGTTTATAAGGACATGTTGGGGCATCTGGATGATTTTGACACTAGTGCGTACCCCCAGAACCATCCCTGCTACAGCCCCATCAACGCAAAAGTCATCGGAAAGTTTAAGGATGAAGCGAACGGACTTCCGCTGCTCGAGTACCTCGGTCTTCGCTCGAAACTTTATTTCATGGATATTGTCGAGTTCGAGGAGAGGACCGAAGATGACGAGTTGCAGGTCATGACGGTGAAGCGCGCCAAGGGAGTCGCTAGAGGTGTTGTAAAACACAATCTAACCTCTGACGACTATCGGGAATGTCTTTTCAATGGCGTGTTGAAAAGAACCATCAACACCAGGTTCCAGTCCCGAAACCACCGCGTCTTCACAGTTCAAGTCGAGAAGCTATCCTTGAGCTATAATGATGACAAGCGTTACATCCTTCCGGACGGTGTAAATACACTGCCTTGGGGACATATTGACGTACCACCTCAGCCCGAAGACATCCCTCAAGACGATGAAGAGGCGGCGGATGAGTAGCGTTGAGTGGTTGTGCCATATTACCAAAGACCCTGACTTGACTTGTATATTATTTTGAAAAATCTAGGCATTAGTTTGTATCGAGTCTCGTAAAACTTAGAAATGTGCTCCTTTTTTTCTAGTCATTAGTTTGTGTCGAGTCTCGTTTTTTCTAGTCAATCCCAAATGTTCAGGAGTACATACTCGATGTAAAATATATTTAAAGTGTGTAAATAAATAGCCAAATTGTTTATATATACATTCGTCTTTTTTTTCTCCCCTCACATAATCTTAAGATACAAAAGTAAAAAAAAAATATATATATATTCAGGAATATGTTAATTCATATAAACCAGGTTCAGATATGAATGTTACTTTAGAATCATTGTATGATAGGTCTGTCCCATTTTGGGGCAGGCCTATAATTGTACGTTAGGTCTACCCCAAAAGTGGGATAGACCTATGAGACCTCAGGTGGTTGAAAACTGTTGTTCAATTGGTTTAATTACCAGGTGGGAGATTTTCGCTCCCCCTAACACATAATGGCTTAGGGGGGAGATTTTCGCTCCCCCATACTACAGGAATTGTTGAAGACAAGAATGCACCTGCTAATGCCATTGTATGAGAGGTCTGCCCCACTTTGGGGTAAAGGAGGAGAGGATGGGAAATAATAAGAATATTTCTTTTTATTCTGAGTACACAACTAGTTTATTGAGAAAAAAAAATGCAAAATTTCAAAATTCAATTGGTATACATTTGTGCAAAGAGTCTTCTGATCAATGCGTCGTTGTGGCCAGTAGATGAGTGTTCAAAGAGCTGCACAAAGTCCGTCATCTTCATACCGTAGTGGGTGCGGCAGTACAGGAATACAAGGCAGTATTGACCGCAGACCAGAGTGTTGTCACTTTGAAGGCGATGCTCGTTGTACAGGTAGCGACGAGCGTTGCGTCTCAGGAATCCTTGGTAGGATTGAAGATGTGGCGGTTGACCGTAGCTGTCAAAGAATTCAATTATTCCTCCTCCTTTGTTAAGGTAGAAAGCGACCCAGTGAGTGCCGTCTTCATTGTGTGGATCAGTGTTCACAATCATAGCAGTAGATGGTGAAATATAATGGGGCAATTGATCCGCAGCGTAGACACCAACATTCTGTACGGGCAGTTTAGCCATACACTTTTGTATCTCTAAGGTATTCATTCTACTGTGTCGACGCCACAGTCAGTAGTAGGAGTAGTAGTGCTAGTAGCAAAACAAAAGCAGGAACTGGTATCACTCTCACCATCGTCAGCGTAATCATCAGCGTCATCGATATTTGTACTTAGATGTAACCAACTGCGCAATGTGATGCAATTGGTTAGAGCGCATCGTGTGTGAGTTGTTCTGTGGTGGCGACATCGCACTGTGTTTGTTGATAGTAGACTGTTGATTGACGATAGTGATCCGCAGCCAATATCGTTGATATCGATGACATTAGTAGTACAGTGATCCGCGATGAAATTGTATCGTACAAACTCTTTTTTCTCAGCACCTTTGACGTAGACAATCGGTCGTTTGGCGATACATGCACGTAACTTTTCCTCTAGCACATGATACCAGATATCACCTTGGTCCCACTCCAATCCGTGACAGTGTTTTGTGAGCCAATAGCTTTCACGCAGTTTCTCTTGTGATAGGAAATCTCGACTGAATGGTGGTTTGGCGATATGATGCATTAGCAGTGTTCCACTGACCAATTCCAAGACGCACACTTCCTTCAGAATGTAGTCATTTGCGTTGTCCTTGAAACATTGAAAATCCACAATAATTGGAGATGCGAAATTTTTACGCGGTACTCTGCATAAACGATCCATCTTGTGCGAATGTTGGTTGTAGACTGAGGAGGAGGACGACGACGCCACCGCCGACGATCTAACCGCCAAAGTCCACAGACACGTTGCGATGACGATCGATTTCGATGACGTTGTCAAACTCTGCGTATACCAGACAGTTGACAGTCTCTGTGAGCCCCGTGTCGAAAGCAATCTCCATACGCACACTGCCGTTGCGCACTAGGTTCCAATGAGTTGTGTCGCTTGCTGACATATCAGGTGTTAGATCGAATGCCATCAGACAGTATCCATCGTCGTAATCGTCTCTATTTATGAGATTACCAGCATCGCTAAAGTGTATGCCGGAGCCTGAAAACAGACTGTGATACGCCATCACGTATTTTCCCTTGCCGGTTTCGTAGTGTGGTTGTAGCGGTTTGGACGGCACTTGTTCACCGTCCACGTACAGCGAGAAGTAGTTGGTTTTGAAATTTTGAAAGTTAAATGGATTCTTTTTTAAATCGCCATTATAAGCGGCGTTCGTGACCAGTCCGACAATGATTCGTTTCGGCACTTGCCCTAGAAACACATTGTCCAAAGTTTTGCTCCTCACTCCAAACGGCAGTGTGAATGTTTTCAATTCCACTCTGGTGATTGGGTATTTAGCTGTGCCGGTCTGAAGCGTCTTGCTGTGCGCCAACAGTACCGTGGGGCTAACTTTACACCTTCGTATCCAGAGATTCGCATCAACAATGTGCACCTTGTAGTCACCATCATCCGACATAATGGAGAAGGAATCTTTTGATCGGATCAGTTTAAAACGCAGTTCCACACCGTTCAACAGGAACTTGTTCTGATTACACATGTCCACATGTAGGCGACCGAGCATATCGATTTCACGACTTTTATTTGTCATTTTTCGTCTCGCCTTTAGTCCATCGTTATCGTCCAGAGTATTGTCCATATAGCCGGCATCGTCCGCGTTCCACAGTCCACATGTTAAATGTGATTTCCTAGCATCATAGCCGTAATTCATCAATGTTTCGATATACGCTCGATATGCATAAGTGTTGTTTTGTGGTGTGACCAGTTTCTGATTCATACTCATATCGACTTGACTGAATAACGTGTGCAGCCAATTGTTGACTGGGCCAATTTTGTTCGATTCTTCGACATCTGCGATTGCCGCTCCTGTCGACTTGACAATAGACGCTGTAACTTCCAACATTGTTTGCGAAAGATCGGTGTATTCTTCGCCGTTGCCGGGCACAACAAACTCGATGGGCGAATCATCAGTCAGTGTGGAGATTGGTTTGTACTGAATCCATTTGCCGCTCTCGATACTGGTCTGCGTCGGTGGTAGGGAGAATAAGTCCAATTCCGTCTTGACGCATTCACACGACTTTTGATGTAGAAACGACATCGCTAGCGTGTGTGTTAATTGAATATATCGCGTACAGACGTTCTCCTCACTGCTTTCCTCGTCTTCTTCTTCCTTCTAACTGTCCTCCTCTTCTTGCCCTTCTTCTTGGATGACGACGACGACCTTCCTCGAAGGAGTTTCGCCAAAGACTGACGTGTGACACGACGGCCGCCGAACATGGCGCTCTTCGCGTTCCTCTTACGCGAGAGTATCGAGTTAGTCTTTCGCGCAGGAGTAGCGCGTCGGTGTTTCGCGTTACTCTTTCGCGTTACGCGACGGCGTTTCGCGCGAGAGCCGCCACCGCCACTTAGCACACGTTGAAGTTTGCCGTCCGCCCGGCGTTTTAGCGAGTCTGTAAACTGGCTGAAATGATCTCTAGCGGCTTCTTTGGGGTCCCGCTGGTGCATGGCCATGTCGCCCAAGAATCCAACACCGGATTTCAACGCCTCTTTGGCCACAGCAGAGGCTCCCGACTTGAGTAGCGGTGTGATGGTGCGGAACATACCGCCTAGGAAACTGCCAATTCCATGTCCGCGCTGGTAGGGTGCACCGCGAAATACCCTATCGATACTGCCGCCGGTCTGCTGCAATTGTTGGCGGCGATAGTACGCCATGTATGGATCATTTGTATTCATCATCGCTGAGCTCCTCTTTTGAAATGAAGCTTCACGTACGACGTCCCAAAGAGGAATGACGCTTTTTTACTAGCGTGATCCCTTAGGTCAATATCGATCGTTTCAAATGTTCCTTTCATAACTGGCACATAATGAGGACTGGTGAAATGCACAGTCTTATGCGCGCCATGTGTGTAGTTCTCTCTGTCAATGTTGATAATCTTCAAAAGCGGCGCTGTAGTGTCGCCAATCAGCTGCGGTTCAATCAGATCACAATACACGTACAAGTGTGTCGGCAGTCCCATAGTCAGATTAGGTGGCAATATCGCTGTGAGGTCATTTGACAAAACGTTCTCGTACGGATCGAAACCCAACTGGAGAGACAGCGCTTCGGTGAAATGCACTTTGCTTATACCGTCCACCATTGTCGTGATCTTGACTCTGTCCTGCTCTTTGTCATACTCAAAGTACAAGTACTGGGTGACATCCTTCGCTTTATTGATCATTTTCAATAAATCGGTTATGTTCTTGTAATAACCGGGTTTCATCTTTAGCATAATGTGCTCGACACTGAGTGTGACGGGAATACTCGGCAGAACGAGTTTATAGTCGAGCCAAATACACGATTCCTCGTCCACAGTCATAAAGGAACATGGATAATGCGCTTCGACCAAAGCCATCTCCCACTCGCCATCGCCTTCTAATCGAATTTGTCTCGGCAGATGTGTAGTGTACTTGGACACTGTGTTTTTTGGAAAATAATCCTTTGAGCTGTTGCTGGGCAATGTCAAATAGAACTGGTTGCTATTAGGCATTTTGCAAATCTATCGCTCTTACCCAAGAATTGAACTCGTCTCCGTAACCTTCCCACTTGACGAAATAACGCTTACTGCGACCGCGACCGGCAGTGTCTAGTATTTCAGCAATCTTGAACAGATGGTCGTTGTATATTGACACTTTTTGTAATTCGTACTCGTAAAACTGCCCAGTCACTTGTTCACCGTTGAGATCCGCCAAAGTGTACATTGGCAGAGGCATCAATGTGTTTACACGACGCACCACAAACACTTCTTTACTCCAATTAGTCTCGTAACCTTTTGCGAATGTACCCTTATCCTTAGATATGCGCACTGTGGTGCCAACTTTCAGTTTTGGCTTAACACGACGCGGTATCTTACCGAACATGCGACGCCATACCTGATGCAATATTCGCTTATTGTCGACAGTCACATCGACTGGTCGTATTCTATTGCCTAGACTCCTGTGAGCGCTGTTGTTGTATGCGCTAACCAGTTTGTCCAACGCATCTACGTAACGATATGTGTTTTTGTAAGTCAAATATCGCCACATGCGTGTTTTCAAAGTGCGATTCACGCGTTCCACTACGGCCGCTTTAACATCTGGGTTTTGTGTAGTGACATAGATGATCCCGTATTGTTTGAATAACCTTTTCGTCTTGGCACCGGTGAATTCAGTACCTTTGTCAGTTTGTAAACAGCGAGGTGTGTCGGTCGCTTCAGCAAATATCTCCTCGAAAGCGTTGGCCACTTCAGCTCCTTCTTTCCGCCTCAACGTCCGCACATACAGGTGTTTGCTAAACACGTCTATTACAGTCAGTAGGTAGTTGACGCCGTCGTTGTGTTTACTAAGACCACGCATATCGTTCAAGTCCGCTTGCCACAATTCAAATGGACCATACACTATGTAAGGATTGCGCGGGAAACGCTTGCGTGCCGGTTTGTGCAATGTGTAAGTGTCCTGTGTTTGTAACCATTCAATCACTTTGCGTTTTGAAACTGGTTTTGCAGCTCGCGCTAAAGGAGCTACACCGCCATACGACGAAGGTTCGATGGGATTGTAATACAAACGCTCCATAATGAAAACCTATCCTGTGTACGTTTCCCACTTGTCCAGATTTGACGACGGCTTGTTTCTATTTAAAAAATCAAACTGCTCTGCCGCTCGCACCGGTGTAGATGTTGCACGCTTTCCTCTAGCCGATCGTAGTCGATTTATTAGCGGTGTTCTCAGTATTGATTCAGTTGAGGTGTCTTCCACTTCATCGTCTGATCCTTCTCCTCCTGTGAATGATGATCGATATTCGGCATTTATTTCCTTAAGCGCTCTTAGATTATTCATATAGTCCTTTGGCACGTTCATCGCTTTCAATGCGTTGAGCACTTCCCTCCATCCTGGCGGTGTGTAATCACGCATACGCACCTTTACTATGCAATTTAAGATATCCACTAGATTTGAGTCTGGGATTTTTACACCGTTGATGTACACTGAATAGCCACTGTCCCAACTGATTAAGCTGCCGTCACGTTTCATGAAACGTAAAAGATTGCGGGCATCAGATCTGTAAGTTTTGGAAAACGTTTCCACAATCTCTTCCACTGGACCACCTTCCGCAGCGGGGTGCATTCGTCGACTATGTTCAATCCCACCCGTCTCCACGATTGGTATGCTAATCGGTTGACGTCTATTCTCTGCAATATGCAAGAAGCGATGTAACGCTTGTTTGTACAATTTCCACTTTTCACTATCGTCCATACGTTTGTTATTCAATATTTGTTGCATCTCCGCGTCGAGGCTGTTTTCGCTGGATAGATTAGTCGGTCTGTTATCCGTAGCATTTGATTGCAATCGATCAATCAACTCTTGCGGCACAACTACCATCTTCTTTGTATGTTCCATTTTTTTTGTGCTAATGACTAGCTACTTTTCTAAAGTGTAACTTCACGCACGACGTTCCAAAGTGGAATGGCAAATGATTACCAATGTTATCTCTTAAGTCGATTTCCACACTGTCAAAAGATCTATTCATAACAGGCACATAGTGCGGATCGATGAATGATGTTGATTTATGCAATCCGTATACATAAGTAGACGTGGATATATTGACAATTTTCAATAACGGTGCGACTGTATCGCCGACCATCTGCGGCTCGACTAAATCACAATACACGTACATGTGTGACGGTAAGCCAAGACGAATGTTGGGCGAACGGATGCTTTTGTTAACTGCATCACCTTCCAGCGTCAATTCATTCGGATCGAATCCCAATTGAAGCGCTAACGTTGGACTTAATGTAATTTTTCCAACATCAGTTCCCATCGATACTTCAATGAATTTGTTGTATGAGTTTTCAACGGTGAACTTTACACCAAAAGTAATCGCTAGTTCTTGCGAATTGATATGATCACACAATTCTTGAATATTTGCGTAATCACCAGTCTTCAATTTAATTCTGTGGTTTTGTTTTGGAGTAGCCGACACTACTGGCGTTACATCGGCATTGCTGTCCATAACCCGCGCCAACGCTTCTATGTTCACTTTTGCTTCCTCTTGCGGTTGTATGCAAATGTCAATTGTTTCGTCATTACCGACTGATAGAAATGTACAGGGATAGTGCGCTTCCACAAGTGCAATTTCCCAGTCGCCAGCGTCCAGTTGAATAGCTCTCGGCAAATGTGTTATATAATTTGCAACTGTATTTTTCGGATAATACTGCATCGAACTGTTGCTGGGCAGTGTCAAATAGAACTGATTGTTGATACCAGTCATTTTTATCTACTCAATGCTGCTTGTAGTACTGCACTCAAGAGTAATGGTATAAAGATTCCACCGCCTTTTTGTATGAGATACTTTCGTTTCTTTGACCAGCCTTCGCCGCGTTTCACCAATCGACGTAGCGTCGCCTTGTGTTTGCTTAACTGACTTTTACTCTTCTTCGCCAGAGGAACGTTACCTCGCAACACGTTGTATGCGCACTCACACACTGAGCGAATGCGGCTCTTGTCACACACCTTTAACAGTGCCTTCCGCTCCTTGGGTGTTGCGTGTATGAAAGCCGTAAGCAGAGCTGCGTCCTTCCGCAAGCACGGCATGATTACTACTGATGGCGAAATTACCTTTTCTTTGGCAAGTACACATAGTTGGTAGAATCGTCTGGAAATATGCAACTTCGTATTCGCATATTCTCGTCTTTTGATTGTTTCAAGTCTATCAGTAGGTAGCCGTGTGGATTCCTCGTAGCGTCAGCGTACGCCTCCTCGATGAATTTCGGGCTGTCTGGATATATTTGTCTGGCCAAGTACCTAATCTGAACTCTATCTCTAGGATTCTTAAAACACACAATGTAATGCGCATTCAATGAGATGTCCCTCTGCCCGCGTCCTTGATGAAACAAATTTTGTGTAATGAAAAACACACTAATGTTGCGATGATGGCAACCTTTTGTGAAAAGATCCACCACACGATTGTCGGCCTCACGCATCATATCGTCTATAATCACAAGTATCGGCTCGTTACCAGAAAAATCCTCCAAGTTCGGTAGACCTTCTATGTGGTTAATGTTGACATTTTTCGAGTCACCACCGCCGCCACCACTACCATAATGCCAGTTTATACTGGTAAATGGTGTGTCACACATTTCTGTAATGTGTTTTAGAAACTTTGACACAAACTGAGACTTGCCACAACCCGAAGGTCCCGCCACGATGGCTGAGAACGGATGTTTCCACATCAAGCCCATGATTACTACTGAGCTAAACACCTCACAGTTACCATACTCAAACTCTTAAACTTACTACTAAAGGACATTTTGGGGGTTAAGTGAAATAAATAACACAGTGGTTATGTTCTGAACGTGACTATAAGTATTGACTACGAAAACTAATTTACAAAGGTATCTACATAATCTTCAAGTCTTGCTTTACATAAACTCCAAAGGTGTGAATCTGCTATTGGAACCCCTCGGGCTGCGCTTCACCAAGCGAAGGCGTTCTCCAAACCCGCCGTTGTAGCGCTCGATGTCGGTGTTGCTCAGGGCCTCGTTGAAGCGCCTAGGCAGGTAGACTCGCAGAAAGAAGTCGTCCCCGACCTGCCCCTCCAGGATCACGATGATCGTCTCGCCAAAGGGTGTGGTGGCTCGCTCCATCGCAGTGATGAGATAGCCGCATTCCTCTCGGAGATCGGCTATCCTGGTGTATAGCGGAGAGTCAGACTTGCAGTTGTTGAGGGTTGCTTTCAGGTCCGCGGTTGCTGCAGTGCCATTCAAAATCGAAAACTCTGGCTTGAAAGTGCTGCTGCTGCTCGACATCTCTAGTAGTAGTTGGAGTAGGTCTATGTGAGGTGGTGGTCTGGTGGCAAATGATGCTCAATCGGGCGGGGCCCCGCCTTATAAACCCTTGCTGCCATTTTCTTCTATGTGGGTGGTCCGAAGGGTCGGGCGCAGGTGTTCACACACAAAAACCCGACGCGTCGCCCTCCTGTCTGGGAATGCGGATGCTCTAATTGAATGCCGGCGACACTCGTTGTTTCTTCCTCACAGCTCGCTTCTTCGACGTTGGCTGCGAAACTGCACTGCGTTGTGTAACAGTTTGAGTTAAGCCTGTAATTTTCGGTACTCCTGTTGATTTATCGATCCACATGTTTTCCACTTTATCAACTACTTGTTTAACACTTTGGTGCATTTCACCATCTTTGTCCAAAAATAAACCGCACATAAACACCATATCTGTACCATCGTACATTTCCATTTTCAATAAAATTTGTCCTTTGTTTCCCGGGTTTTGAACGGCAAAAGTATTCCCATCGTCCATCCATGACACTATGGGACAATCATCTGTTGGTTTTGGCACCCATCCTGGTTTCTTGGTTTCCACTTCGATGGGAGTTGGCCTCCTTCGTCTCTTGTAGGCAGTGGCTGGTTTTAAAGATGATGTCTGTGGTGATGTTAATGCCTGATCACTAGCATTATTGTTCATAACCTCAATCTCCTGAATAAACGATTTGATATAGTCGTCCGCAGAAGCGTAAGCGTCCATGTTCACGTCCTTACCGTGCGACTTCAACCGTACTACTGACTGGCGATGTGTCTGCTCACCCTTGAAGTAAGCTGTACGCACTCGCTGTCAGACAATATTTCTGTTTGGCGTTCGCTTTCATCACCCGCTGAAGTCAACTGTCACGTTACGGTGACGATCGATCTCGATGACGTTGTCCAGTTCGGCGTACACTATACAGTTGACGGTCTCGGGCAACGCTTTGGAGAATCCAATTTCGATACGTAGATTACCGTTGCGCAGGAGATTCCAGTGACTCGACTCAGCCGCGGACATGTCCGGTGTCAAGTCGAACGCAATAAGACAATTACCGTACGGATAGTCACCTCTCTTGATATCATTACCTGCGTCGGAGAACTGGATTCCGGTGCCGGTGACCAATGTGTAATAAGAGAGTATACATGTCTCACTGTTCAATGTGTAAACGGGCTGTAACGGTTTGGCCGGTACTTGTTCACCGTCCACGTACAATGCGAGATAATTCATATCGTAGTGTTGAAAGTTGTAAGGATTCTTCTTGAAATCTCCGTTGAACGCAAGATTACTGACCAGTCCAATTATCACACGTTTCGGTAACTGACCGAGAAATGCGCTGTCTAAAGCCTTACTCATTATACCGGAGGGTAGTGTGAAGGATTTCACTTCTACACGCGTGATCGGATACTTGGCCGTGCCGGTCTCGAGAGTTTTACTGTGCGCCAACAATACGCTCGGATTGATCTTACATCGACGTACGAAAAGACTAATCTCTTTAATTGTCACCTTGTAGGTAGTTAGCGTTTTGGACATTATACAAAACGAGTTTCTGGATCTGTTAAGTTGCAATCGCATCTCGACACCGTTCAACATGAATTTGTTCTGATTGCACAGATCGATGTGCAATCGACCGACCATATCGCAAACATCGCTTTCTTTCGTGTGATCGCGACGCTTTTTCAATCCCTCGTTCAATTCGTCACAATCGTCCATTAGTCCGGCCGAATCTTCAAAAAACAGCTCGCTAGTCAGGTGCGAATTCTTCGCACTACATCCGTAGTTCAGTAGGTTTTCCAAGAAGGCACGGTAAGCGTACGTGTTAGTTTGTGGGGACACCAGTTTATGATTGAGATAGAGATCCACTTGACTGAATATCGAGTGGAGCCAATTGTTCACCGGGCCCACCTCTTTAGCAGGTTGCCCACCGTCCGCTTTAGTGTCGTCCTGTTTCACAATAGCGGCTTTCACGTGTAATAACGTTTGTGTCAGGTCCGTGTACTCGTCACCGTGACCGGGTATTACAAACTCTATTGGCGAATCGTCCGTCAGCGATGAGACCGGTTTGTATTGAACCCATTTGCCACTCTCAATGCTGGTCTGCGTAGGCGGTAACGAAAACAAGTCCAGTTCAGTCTTCACACATTCACACGATTTCTGATGAATAAACGACATTGTTATCGAATTAATTGAAAATATCCCTTGTTCTCCGGCGTCGTTTCGTTACAGTTCTACGACGTTTGTCTAACGATGTTATCCTCTTTGTAATTGCTCTTCGTTTAAACTTTCCACCTACTTGCCCTCTTTATAGTTCTCCTTTGTCTTTGCATACGTCCGGTAGACGTCCGTCTTCGAAGAAGTCTATCGAGAGACTGTGGCGTGTCGCGACCCGCTTCTTATAACCACCACCGCTCAATACGCGCTCCAATTTCTCGTCCGCCTGGTGTTCCGTTTACTAGGGGGGAGATTTTCGCTCCCCCTAACACATAATTGGTTAGGGGGAGATTTTTGCTCCCCCATACTTCAGGAATTGTTGAAGACTAGATCAAGAATGAGACCGTGGGTGTTTGACAACTGGTGATTTATTGCTCGGAATTCGACGCGGGTGGTCTATAATTATGGGTTCCTAGAAGGGTCGACCGCCCTCCCGTCGAGGTATCAAATTACAGCTTCCGCATTCCCAGACAGGAGGGTGACGTGACGGTTATTTGTGTGAACGTCTGCGTCAAGCGCCAGCCTGTTGGGGTATCCAGTTACGGCAGCTGCATCCCAGACAAGACTGGACTCGTCGGTCGGTTGTGTGAACAGCTGCCTTGTTGTAGAGTACTTGAAGGGGGGTGTATCGATACACTCCCCTTCAAGTGCTCTAATACAAAGCAATGCAATTATATTCTCCGCAAAATTTGCATTCACTGGTAGTTCAATTGTCCGCAGGCGCTGATGGGCTAGCTCTGTTGGTTGTAGAGTTACCCTGCTAAACTCTTGTATTACTTATCCAAAGTATGTCATGTGGGTACTGAGAATACTCGGCTTGACGAGGAGATTCCAAAAATGCAAAAACAAAAAAAGGTCAAAATTGTGGTGCGGGCCCCTTTTTTGTAAACATCATCCAAAGTGTACGATGTGGGTACTCAAATGACTCGGCTTGACGAGGAGATTCCGAAAATGCAAAAAAACAAAAAAGGTCAAAATTGTGGTGCGGGCCCCTTTTTTGTAAACATCATCCAAAGTGTACGATGTGGGTACTCAAATGACTCGGCTTGACAAGACGAACCATAATCTGCAATCAGAATTCAGATCCGACCTATGATAAGCCAGATCGCTCTGAGGGGAGGAGGAGGAGGAGGAGGAGGAGGAGGAGGAGGAGGAGGAGGAGGAGGAGGAGGAGGAGGAGGAGGAGGAGGAGGAGGGGGAGGAGGAGGAGGAGGGGGAGGGGGAGGAGGAGGAGGAGGAGGAGGAGGAGGAGGAGGAGGAGGAGGAGGAGGAGGAGGAGGAGGAGGAGGAGGAGGAGGAGGAGGAGGAGGAGGAGGAGGAGGAGGAGGAGGGGGAGGGGGAGGAGGAGGAGGAGGGGGTGGAGGAGGAGGAGGTACTGCTGCTCCTGCTGGGGTAGAACTCACCATCTCTCACTACTAGGGTATAACGATTATTTAGGTTATTCGGTTATGGTTTCAGTTAGGCCTATTAAGGTTTAGGTTATTTAGGTTTCAGTTAGGCCTAACGTAAAACAGGCTTGACTCGGACACTTTTTTACTATTTTTCGGTTATAGTGCCTTCCCATTAACGTTGTCACCAATAAAAACCAGACCATTTTAAAGTGTTTGTACTATTTACAATATCCATTTACCTTTAGCTTAACTTATATATTATTATGTTGGATGTTATTATAACAAAAATAAATACCCCCGTAGCAGCCAATCTGCGTACTCAGAGAATTTCCAAAGCATATACATATATATATGTACCTAAATACCACATAAAGCCAAATACCAAGTTTCATCAATATACATTTTTAAATAAACGATTTATGACATTTTAATTATTCTCCATAAGAATAACATGGCGGCTGAGTATGCAGGGTTGCTGAAGCAAGTAACCAAAAAATGGGGTTTTATAAATATAACTGAAGAAGGAAAAGCTACATACCAAATTTTATTAATTTATGTTCATAATTAAGGGAGATAACACGTTACTTATTCTCCATAAGAATAACATGGAAGTTGAGTACGTAGGTTTGCTGCTACGGGAACTATCAGCCGAAAAATGTTTCTTAGTGCAAATATCAATATACCACAACGATATGAGGCAATATACCAAGTTTCATCAGGAAAGTTCATAAATAAGCGAGATATACAATTTTTTCTTATTCTCCATAAGAATAAAATCGGACAACTGTCTTTAGCACTTTCAATATCTCTGTAACCATTTGACGTAGAGCAATGATAAAAACACCAAATTGTGCGTATTTTTAAGCTGATTCCAATGGAAAAAACTAAAATTTGACTTTTTCAATGATTATTTGTAAAAAACGAAAAAAAACTTATTTTTAGGGTAAACCCCCCTCCCAAAAAAATACCCCTTCGGATAGGTCGATCTGTCTGGTTTTAGAAATTATCCCAAATTTCGTCAAAATCGGACTATTTTTACGAGAGTTATCGTGCTCACGGACATATATATAGTTTTGAAAGAATGGTGTTTTTTGGCATCTGGGGACCTCAAAATGAAAAGTTATCATGGTCCCGGGCCTAGGTCTTACCATGACGACTACGGCATTAGCTTCTTCCCTATAGGAGACATTTGCTAATCCCTAAAGGGTAAATTCGCTAAAAATAAATAAAAGTGTCCGGGTTAACCTCAACATACGGTCTTGAACCGGACATCCACCTAACTAACGTTATAACGTATAAAGTAATCTCTTCTTCCCATAGTTGGACGGTGTTTTGAGGTCTGCAGATGCCTTTGCACCAATCAAAGGCTTAAAAGTGAAATAAATACAAAATTGTTATGGGTTGGGGATGAAAAAAGGGTATTCTTACGTCACGTTTCAGCTGTTTATCCTTTGCAACTAAAGTGAAACTAAACAAAGAACCATTAGGGGAAAATACGTTTAAAATACAGTTAGAAACAAGGGGCCCATTATATTTCCCACGGACATGATCACTTATGGTCGATTTAGACAAAGAATACTTGTTCGCCACTGCTCTTATAATTAATACCGTATCAGAGCTAAAAACCACAATGTTGTTATTAGTTTTGGCGGGAATACTGTGTTTACGGCAGAAACGAGTCGTAACGGTTGAGAAGAGCGGAGCGACTCAGTGGAGAAACGATGGACGACTATGACGTCACTGCTCACAAGCATGACGTCGTAGTTTTCTTCTTTTAGGCATGTGCCGTTTGCTGCTGTTTGAACTGACATCACAGATCACAGTCTCTGACTGTCAGAATAGGCTTTAGGTACTGACTATACACATGAGTCGCTCAGTTTTGTCCATACATGTATTTTATTACATAGGTACCTTCAATTATAATTATTCTTTATTATATGAGTGACCAGATAAATTAACGTTTTGAAGATAATTTGTATGGTGCAGTGTGACACTTGTTCTAGGCTCTGCCAGTCTATCATAAATATATTGGTACTTAACGGATAGTACAGGGTACCACTTTTTCATGTCTGCTGTGACGGTTAGGACTCTGGGTTAGTTTATCTTAATAAAAATAAAAATAATTGATGGTGTCGGGACAAGGGGAACTCAAGAACACAAATGTGGTTGAAATATTTATGATAAACTAACCTACTGGTAGCCTAAATGCTGTTGCGTGCTGTAAATAATGGTACTCTATATAATTTTTAAATACCAAATAGTCAAACTTCCGACATTGTGGATAACATACATAAATAAACATCACAATAATGTGTAACTTATTAGCCTATTATGTTAAATTGACCAAGCTTAACTGTTGGTCATCAACAGTAAAACTGTTGTGCAGTTAACGTTAACATAAGCACTTAGATCTATAAGTGAATTTTAGAAATCAATGTAAGGTAAACATTACAGCAACATGTGTGGAGTGAACAAAAATTTATAATAGGCTTTTTTATTTTCTGGTCCTATGTAAAAAATCAGTTAGGGAAGGAGTTTTTAATAAATTAAATTAGACTTGCTGACTGATTTTAATGTAGGATATTTCACAACCATTTGTACTAACTCTCAAATAAATAAATCCCTAACTAACGCCAAACAAACGCCAGATCACAAATGCAATGCAATTGCAAACTTGTGAGTCAGTCAATAAATTGTGCAAACAAGTGAATCCACTTGAAAACTATGACGTCATGCTTGTGAGCAGTGACGCCATAGTCGTCCATCGTTTCTCCCCTGAGTCGCACCGTGAGAAGAGTAACATCCATGGAGTATAATTAAAGTGTCCGGGTCAAAATTGGAATAGGCCTGTCGTTAATATGAAAAATGTTGTGTACATATATGTTGTTTATCTCTTTAAATAGCATGGCATTATGCACGTTTAAATTTCAAATAAAATTATGCCTTATTCACGAAAACAATCGGACAAACGTAAAAAAATGACATGTCTTAGTTAGACATAATATTTTATTTCTGTGAAAAGACGTGAGTTATAAACGATTAGAGCATGCCTCGTTTAGAGCAGAGATCCATGCACTGCTCCGAAAATTCGTAGCTCCGAAAGACACTACTCCGAAAATATTTTCGGAACAGTGCATTTCGGAACACTGCTTTCGGAGTAGTGCATTTTAGGAGTTCTGATTTTTGTAGCTACGCATTTCGGACTAATGCCTTTTAAACTTGGTATTTTTTCGGAGGTCTGCCTTTCGGAGTTGTGAATTTGCGGAACAAAGCCACGCACTTGATTTTATAACTGCGAAATGCACTGGAAATTTAGGCCTCTTTGCGGATATTACGAAGAGCCTGCGTGTAAACGCGGCAACACGGAATACATTCGTGGGTGGGGCGAGTTAGTCTATTCATTGGCTAATACCGCCATCTCAAATCCTCCTCTAACCTGTTTGTCCCCTCCAAATTAAATAGAACCACAAATGCCTAACTCCGAAATGCAGTACTCCGATGAGCACTGCTCCGAAACCATTACTCCGAAATGCACTGCTACGAATTTTTTTCGGAACAATGCTTTTCGGAACACTGATTTCGGAGTAGTGATTTTCGGAGCAATGCATTTCGGATTAATGCCTTCGAAAATACCTATTTATTTCGGAGTAGTCCCTTTTGGAGCTATGCATTTTCGGAACAATGCCGCTAAACAAATGTAGGTCTACCTATAACGAACGACTGCTCAAGTTTGCAGGTTAGTTTAGAAATATTTTTGTTTAGAAATATGTACGTGTCCAGGTCAAGACCCCCTATTCGGTTCTAGCCGCTTTTACGATACGGTATGTTATGTTTCAGTTTAGGTGTCTTGAAATTTGTCCAGATAACAAACGTCGGTTCCAATATTACTTTAAACATGCATTGTCAGGAATAACATTATCATGTTATGTTTGTTTATTTCATTTTTATTTTAAGTTAAATTGAATAACAAACTAAACTAAACAAACATGACGTAGATACGGTACCTAATTACAAACATACAAGCTATTAAATATTAATCAGTGTTAAAAATAGCAACCTAATTAATATACCGTAGCCTATCGAACAATTTCATTTGGTTCTTTATTTTGTTCCACTTATGAAAGTATACCCGAGCCGAGTAAGATCGAAACCATATTGGATTCGCCTGGGTAAATTAAATGTAAGTTAAACAAAAGTCAAAGCCTATTTCGGATTTAAAATTTGTATCACTTTACCCTTGTTTCTGAAAAAAAAACAAATGTGATTTCCAAACTCTAGAGGTAAATTTATATGAGGTTAGTTCAATGAAAATGATCCTTTTCAATCGAAAAGTAGGCCTAGGAAGAACTTGTGCCAAAAGCCACAATTATCCAGAGACTAAGTTTTAGTTTACCGAACAATGTTAAAAAATGTTTATTTTGGATAAAAATGAAGAAATTGAGTCAAAAATCGGATTAAAACAGTGGTGTATGGACATCATAAACTATGCCTTGAAAATTAAAGTCGATAGGCATACCTTACAAATATTAACCTCCAAAAAGGACCAAACTTATTGAGTTTGCCTTATTGCCTTATTGAGTTTGAATAAACAAGTTCTGGTAATGCAATTATCATTTTGTAGGAAAATAAATTTATATTAAACTTCAGTTTTCAATCTGACAAAAAGGAAATAGGCTAGGCCTAGTCCCAGAAAATGGTGAAAACTAATGTGCCACATTAAGTTTTAATAACATACCATCATAGTTAAAAGCACGATGTATTGGTAGCTATAGTTTGTTCTGTTTTCTGTTCTTATAAATGTTAATTATTGTAATATTGTAAAGTTGCATTGGTGATAGCCGCCAAGTAAAAAAACTTTAATAATTTTCTTGTTGACATCTTTACTTTCGGTTATAATTTTGTCGTCTGGAGTCTGGACTGGCCAAAGTCCCATAGTGCAGCGCTCAGCCTGCATTTCTTTACATAGAGTACGGTACCAATAAAGTTATTTATTATAATAGTATTTAAAATAATAATGCATCTTTTAATTAGTATAAAATAAAATATACATACAACTTTTAAAAGCTAATAATATTTAAAACTTAGTTTTTGTGTTTCAAGTTACGAAAAGAAGTTTTTTCCTAGTCAACATGAACATGAATAACTACAGTTCTGTAGTGAATCTATGGCACTGTGACTTACGTTACTCTATTGTTGAAACATAGACGTTGGCTAAATATCAACGATTCAAGTACCACTAAAATGGCTCCCAATGTTAATCTTATGGGATAAAAAATAGATTTGTTTTAAAGATAATTTTATTATCACTTAACCAAATATTCCCAATAACGAACTCGACCGAGATTTCGTACTATAGAATCTATCTCTAAACTTTGAAGTGGATCTGTAGAGGCGTTTTTGAGTTATTTATGTCACAGACACGCCAGTTCGAGTTGATTCTCTTACCAGTGTAAGCAGTAAAGTTATGTATAAGGATTTCGTTTCACTCAATCCAATAAAAATCTATATCTCGATTATTTATGAATGTATATTGATGAAACTTGGTATGGAGCTTCACCTAGTTGTGGTATATTGATATTAGCACAAAAAATTGTTTTTGTTGATTTTTCCCGGAAGCAGCAAACCTGCATACTCGGCCTTCATGTTATTCATATGGAGAATAAGTAAAGTTTTATATCTCTCTTAGTTATGAACCTAAATTAATAAAACTTGGTATGTAGCTTCACCTGGTTGAGTTATATTGATAATTGCAAAAAACACATATCTTATCTTCCTGTTGCAGCAAACCTGCGTACTCAATTATAATGTTATTCTTATGGAGAATAAATAAAAATGCTATATCTCAATTATTTATGGATGTATTTTTGTGAAACTTGGTAAATAGCTCTATGTACTAGTGAGTCACATATATATGCATTGGAAATTCACTGAGTACGCAGGTTTGCTGCGACGGGGGTATTTGAATTTAATAGTCGTACAGATACTTTCGCGGTAATTGGAAATAGTGAAATAGAGAGAGAGAAATAAATAAGTTACTCTATTCCATCAAACAGCTCGATATTCGTTTATCATGTTCAGGACATGTTTTGATATTAATACGGTATCCCAAGTTGCTCAAAATGAAGTTGTTGATCAGAAACAATACCAAAAACACAAAACGTTCACACGTATAGAAATGTATAGATTGAGGACTGTAATAAGACGCGTATAGGGGGAAGTCATTACTGAGCATGCATAAACCATGTTCCAACCAAGGTTCGTAGAGCTTTCAGACAATTTGTCTACTTTACCGGAAGAGACCTCGTAAAAACAGCTGGAAGGTCACGTGATCACCAATGCAATCTGCAGTGTTGCTGGAAACATGATATTTATCTTACGAGTACCATATTTTCATCAGTGTAATTAGAATTAACATTGTTTAACTGCTTACATTCTATGATCAGCTGTTATTTTATGAAACTAATATATTGTTTTGATTTATTTGTATTATTAGATTAATCTATTAAGGGTTTAAATGTTCTTTCTGCATGTCCAGTGACTATTTTAAAATAGCTGTACCATTATTATACCCTTAAGGTTGGCTACACTTTATGGTATGTTGTGGATTTATGAATCAGCTGGACGACCTCGTAAGACATCTTTGCTGCGAACATTGCTCTTATGTAAATAAGCACACTTGGTCTGAAAGCTCTACGAACCTTGTGTTCCAACCATCGCAAAGGATCTGCATCTGTGATGAACAGTAGTAAAAATATAAACCTTAAAAATTACATTATTCTTGCGGTTTTTGGTACCTTCAGTTGATTTTCACTTAATTTTAACGTAAAAGATTTCAGAGTATGGTGTATAGATAATTTAATGGTCTGAAGTATTCATTATATTATTATATTTTATGATCTCTATCTCGAAATGGGAAAACAATGATGAACAAATTATGAAAGGAATTTTGGTTATTTTATTATATTTATTTTTAATGGGTAATCATTTTCGATTTTCTGAGGTGGGACATGTGAAACCGACTTGTGATCTGTGTTTCAGTTGCATCAACATTTCATTAAGATAATTAAAAGAAAAGCAAGTTGGAACCATGCCATCCGTTATTTGTTAGTTTGAATACTCCTCCTCTTAAATATATGTTTGTAATTAAAGGGCTTAAGATTTGCTATGTTATGTGTTGTAATGTACCTATTTAACAAATGTTTATAAAGTCTAATTAGGGAATAAACCAAAGATATTGGTACCTAATCATAATTTAGTGTACCTTATTAATTTACATAGTTTTATTGGTCTAAAAATGTTTAATATTATTCCTGATGCACTAACAAGATCTAAATGTTGATGTTTATTTCTTGAAAATTGAGATAATGGCTAATAGCCTCTGATGGTATAGATTTTCTTGTTAAAATACAAACTAATAACACAAATTTTCTTTTATTTCATTTTGTGTAGGTGTAGTATGGATGGATAATGTTTTGTTTTATGTTACTAATAATGATTTTATAGCTACAAACATGATGTTCTAAAAACATATTGTACTGTTTTTATGTTAATTTTCAAGCCAATATTTTAGTTTCTAACTCTATAATAAAATTGTGTAACTAAACTGAGGGAGCCTCAATACGGGCTTTGCCTAAAGAAGTCCTACATTTCCTCTATGCTTTTCTCAAAGCATAACTAGAAAGTAATTTTAAGTTCGTTTTGATTTGTTTGAGAATATTAAATGCAGTTGAATTTGTTGTAAAACCATTGTAAATATTGAAACAGTTTTCGGAAATAAATCATTCTATTCTATTCTAATCATTGGAATTTCAGAAATATAAAAGAAAATTTAAATAAATTTTCTTCAAGATGACCTTAAAAGCACATGAGTAGGTGATGAAATCCTTTCTTCTTGGCCCTAATAGCCTTTATCATATATAAAGATCCAGAACCTCAGGATTGTTTTTAGGGTAAACTCTCTTTATTTTTAGAGAAAATCCTTTTAATTTTTAGGACTAACAATTAAACTGTATCATTCTGAGAGCCACCAGGATATTCTTTTGTTGTCAATGTGCATTCGTTAACGAATTTAATAACGTATAAAGCTCTTTCCGTAAAATCATTTCTGAAATCAATTCACAATTGACTGATACCGTGAACAAAAATAATCTTGCAAATATTATAAAGTACAGGAGAGAAAAGGATTTTATAAAAACTGGAGAACAATATTGACACAAAAATATATTTTTTAAATTATAAACATTTGATAGCTCGTTTGTGTGTCTATTTCATAATAACTTGCAATTTTTATACTATACTACTTATAACTTTTATACTGGTATAAAGTTTAACCAGAATTCAAACTTTTTTCTTTTTTGTTGTTTTTTAATTATGTGAGGATATTCAAATTTCCTCTCAAAGGAGGAAGCAGTGCAACATTTTGAAAACTTCTTGTTTTTCTTCTTGAATTTGCTCTATAAACTTTATTAACTTTAAATTAACTCTCTGAATGACGCTTTGAAGTGTCCCGGCTGAACTAATGTGGTTTTAATCTTCGTAATGGAGTATTGGAGAGATGACAAGAATACCTTCCGTGGTAAATGAAAATTGCACCAAAGATGAAGATGGTAAGTAAGATGGTAAAGATGAAGTCATGGTAAGTAATTAAGGCAAGTATAACAAGACAGTTATGCAATGGCTTACTTACTAAGAATAAGTTATTAGTATTAAGTATTTAATATTTACAAAGCTGAGAATTTATTTGTATTTGAAATTTTCTATGCAATCTCGTTGCATAAGCTTGATGTACATTTTATGTAGGAGAATTTGGTATGATAATGTGTAATTACTGTGAGATTTTACTCCAAAACATCGTTATTTTTTTAATTGAATCGAAAAAACTAAAATTACGTGACATTTTTTATCTGATGTTTAGAACTCCCTTTACTTTAACTTATTTAAAGATATATTTAATGATGAAAACTGTATCAAGTTTGGTAAAATGTATTAAGTGGCTTATTGCCTAACCAAAAGGTTATAGAAATAAAAATAGACTATTTAATTTGAATGGTTTGTTTATAAGGTATTATATTTGGTCTTTATTTGCTGGAAAATTTTAAAACTATTCTCTTTCGAAGTTTCACAAGTTTTAAAATTATATTGGCTGTTATGTGACTAACAATCTCAGCAATAAATACAAGTAGTTTAGTAGTAAATACTGTAATTTTAAGCTAAACAATTGCATTAAAATGGTATTTTGAAAATATTTTGAAAACCGATTGAAACGTTCTTAATTATTTAATAAACAATTGTGGCTAAAACTGCAGAAAATAAAGCTTTTCAGGACCTATAGTTGTTATTTTTTTTATTATACATCAAAATACGCTAGTAATATATCAGTTGTTTTTTGTGTATTCGAGTAAATCAGTAAAACAAATAGAGAAATAAAGGATAAATATAGACTAAATTTAATAGTTGTGCCACAGAAGACAAGGGCGGACATAAAGTACAATTTATAAGACAGTATTTTAGAATTATTAATATGAAAACAAATCTAACTGAAAAAGAGACTGTATTAAGCGTGCAGTAATTTATATAAATAAGAATTTCCATCCATTGTTCAATAACATGGATGTGTAAGTGTTGGCAAATTAAAGATAACTTCAACATAAAACAAATACGTGCAGAAAACGTTAAAGAAGCAAGAAATGTTTTACTTACAATTTTACCATGGAATATTCCTATTCTAACAGTGATTTTAACTATTACACCGCAATAATGTTATTATAAACAGTTTTTTACAAACCTTTTAATTACTATAGTTTTTTTGTTATGCGAGAACTAGTAAGGCCACCAATGGTATCCTTTATTGAACCACAGTTAAATATTGTATGTATTGTATTACGTTACTGTTTTCTTTAAAATCCATAAAATATACTTTAATGGTAATGGCACAAAAATGCTAAACTTATGTTTGGGCGGAACAAAAACTATATTTGGAATAATAAATATGAATTTATTTTAACTGGCAAAAGCGTATTTATGATAGGTACAACATAACTAGGAAAAGAAAATTATTAAATATAGTTAAGTTTGATTTCTTAGAAATTAAGGAAATTAGTTAATAACAAAAAAATTGCAAACATTTGAAGGAACTACACTTGTAATTACGTAGCTATTTACGTATGACAGTGCACTACACTTCCCCGTATGTTAAATCAAAGTGCTTCTTTTATTATTTCACGATATAGAAGTAAGAAATACAGCGATTTTGTATTGTAAACTATTAACTCGTAACTTAAATAATTATAATACGGCGATTTAGGGCAATACCAAAGAAAATAATAGAAACAACTATCGGAACATAAAGATAAGAAAAATGTATTACGGTAGTATTATTTTCAGTTTGCGCAGAATTACAGTGTAGTTTTCCAAAACTATTCCAAAAATATATATATTTCTATTTCCTTTGCGAGCGTCAATGAGAGCGAGCTGATTTTATTAAATTATCTACTGATATTTTCCCAAACCAATGTGACGTGGAGTGTAGATATTACACTTAAGTTTAATAGTCTTGCTAGCTATATTGAAATGTCACTCCCAAGAAGTCCAAAAACTAATTATTAAAAATATTAAAAATTTTCCTCAAAATAATTTTGGTTGCCTTCCACATCCTTTTATGCTAAAAAACATAATTCAAAGAAAATTAGTTGTGCACTATAACACAATTCAATTGTATATTATACAGAGCATAATCTTGTAGAGAGGCATACATTTTTGTGTTTGTTGATATAACAGTTCCGTTCAGTGACGGTTTAAAAATTAAAAAATAAAAAAATGTAAAAATATAAACTACCGTTAATAGGTGGCAATCGAAAAAGGTATTAAAATTGAAAACTAGGAAGAAATAGAAAGACATTTATTTAATAAAAGGTTTGTGTAAAGTCCTCAGATGACTTTATTTATTTGTTTGTATTCCAACGCCAGTGGCATTTTGTTAAGAGTGCATTAGTCCAAACCCCTCAAATCTTTGTGGACATCCCGGGATTTGAACCCGTGACCCCTTGAACCGAAGGCCAATACGTTAAATGTTAGGCTAGCGAGACGCCCAATACCCAATATGTTACATTAAAACCTTCTAAAATATAAGTCTCAAAAATATACTATTTTACGTTTACTTACAGCTTCTGGGTTTCTTTACCATTCTCCTTTTAAGTAATGAAATATGTTCCTGCCTGTATGATTAATTTAAGGTTTATGTATTGATTTAAAAAAATCTATTTCATATGTCCCTTGTGACAGATCAAATACCTCAGTATTCCATGACAAAGACGATGTTTTGGTTTAAGGGAAAGAACTACGAGATCGTATATTTGACAAAGTGTACAATCTAACGGGTCACTGAGGGCGAGTCGCTCCGGCACTGATGATAATGGTTACAGCTGTGTTCTGGCTTTGGGCTCCTTCAGGATCGGTTTTATTTTATGCAACAGCAAAGCATAATTATTTTTAAAATTAGTTACTAAAGCAGACAGATTTTTACACCATAATTTAAACCTATTATAAACTTCTTTCTTTGCTCATTAGACCCCATTGCTTTTCTAATTAAAATATTTCAAAATTCGTTTTTAATTTCACCCTAAACTGTATTAGTAAGAGGTAATTGGGTAAGGGATTATACTGGATTGAAATGTATAGCTATGGATGATTAGACGAGACACGATTAATGTAAGAACCAACCAAAGGTAAGATCTTGCTTAACCAAGAGATTGTGTTATAATTCAAACAAGCTTTAATAGAACTTCCTTAAACATAATCCTTTACCCTACCCCAAATTTTATGGCTTTGAATTAAAAACAAATTTTAAGAACCTGGCGCAATTAAACATACTTGTAGTTTTATTATTTTTAAAGTAAAGATAATATGACTATTCTCTATTAACTAATTTTATAAAGTAAATGTAGAATAATAAGAAACATATTTAATTTGTCTCATAGTTATTTACAATTGCAAAAAATAAATTAATTGGAAGACATGCTTAGTAAATTGACAAACATTACTCTTAATTAATACATTTCTTGCCTGTTTCAAACTGTTTTCTTAGTTTTCTCATCGTTTCTAGAATTGTATGGCCAGTTTACAATGAACTAGGCTGTTATTAGTATTTGCCTATTTATTTAATAAGAAAAATCAATGGTGATATAAGTGTATGTATTACAAAGCATAGAATTATCCACAAATTCAAAATATTTTCATAATTGACTTTGATAATCAAGTGAGACATGGGCTCACAACATTTATTAAACAGAGTGTTGTGGAGAACTTTCTTTAACATATGTCTGAAGAAGGATAAACCAATTATTAACTTGATTAAAAGACTACATCATGCGTAGTTCACACTGAGTCTCGACGAGACAAGATATAGCTGGAGCAGTAGCTAAATTCAGTGGCTAAATTCAAGGTAAACTGCTCATCTGCAATGCTAACACAGTTTGCTATTTTGAATAAGGTAAGCGGACCTCGTTTTCACCCAATCTCAAATAATGTTAGAAAAGTATGAATAATAATTATTGTTTCTTGTCAGTTTTTTTCATATAAACCAGTTGTTCTTATTTATAGTTTGTTTACAGTCTTATATAGTTTGTGTTATTTAATTTTTCAATGTAAATAAAGCTTAACATAATCCTAAGCCTAACATAATAAAGTACGAAATCACAACTTATGTGTATATTAAAAAGTTAATATGTTATTGTGCTTTCTAGGGTTAAATATTTCATATGGTATTACTATTCATCGTATTTAGCCTCTTTATACAAGATAATGCGGAAACATTAAACTGCAATTACCCGTTATTTTCTGACGGTATAAATATTTACAGACAGTATCAACTACTCAACATCAAGTGGACAAAAGAAAGAATATAAATAATATATACCTAGAGTACTAAAACTTGCACAGAGTTGAACATAAATCATTGCCTTATAATGTATTTTGGAAGGATCAAATATTCTGCTGAATTCGAGTTTCCAGTGAAAGATAGTCGATTCGATAAAGTTTTAGAGGGTAGAGATCTGGAATTGTTCATGACTAAGACCTCCGAGATTTTACATCACGTAACAATGCATAACTGATGACACTATTGGGCGTCTTACACAGTGATTTAGTGACTAATAAGAATTTGTTACTCCTTTCATCAGTTGTATGGGCAATCTAAAAATATCTGTATCTGATCCAGAAGCGACTTATAATATTGTAACAGTAGGTGAGGGGTTTGGTCTGCGAAACTTCTAAGTGAACCTAAGAGAATAAAAAACCAACTCAGCTTCTCCATCTTCTTTTCATAAGAGAATCCTTGACCTCGTTTTCCTATTTAAATTAGTTAATAGACTAGTGAATTGCACTTAGTTGCCAAAGTTTATTTAAATTCACGTTCCCGGTGATACACGGCATCAGAAAGTATTTGGGAGGTAATAAATGCTATCGCCCCATGCTTACAATAATTTTTCATTTCGGGTTTACATGCGTTTGGGAAAGGTTTACAAGCTTAGTTTCATTGGCATAATTTAATGCCTTTATACAAACTCTCCTCAGTGGGAAGCAGAGTATATACTTACTTAATAGCCTTTATACAAATTCTCCTCAGTGGGGAGCAGAGTATATACTTACTTGATTAAGCTGTAAATGAGCCAATATTTAACGTATAGTTTTTTTATATTTATTGTAAATTTTCGCTTTGATTATATTTTACATGTTTTATTATAGTTTTTACTGCCCTAAAACTGTTGCGAATTACATTATATAAGTATAGTTAATGGTTAAGCACTGCATTGTGATTGATTATTGTTTTTTAAGGTTATTTATTTATTGCACGTTTGATTTTAATAAATTGTAGCTGTTATGATAGTGCCAAATGATTGTGTATATCAGTATTATACGTATGTTACTATTATAGATTATACATGATTGTTTCTTATTTTTTGACTAAAGATCCATTATTATTTTTGAAATTGTTCTATAAATATTCAAACACATAAATTTAAAATAGTGGATAACGTCAATAAATAATAAAGAATGCTTTTATATGTTCTATTATTCATTTGAGGAGCCGGAATAAAAAATATCGAGAAACTTACCGAAATAGCTTATTCCCTCTTACTGCAATTGCAAGGTAACTCTAACCATATTTTCGCATACACCGTTCAACAAATTATCTAAAAATCCTTAATAAACCCAATCCTCCAAACTGTCAGCAAAGTTGTACTGAGACATTCTGAGACCAAGCCAATGTACTCTGCCAAGACGTTGCGACTATAAAGAATCTGCGAAATTAGAAGTTAAAGCGATACCGGTTACAGACATTTACAAAATGTGCTTTCTTCTCGTAGAGGAAACAGACAGCATAAGAGGTATTTTCCAGACCACATTGATATAAAAACAACTGTTTATGAGCATCAAGAATATTTGTCTACAAGTTTATAGAAAATATATCTACAGAACAACGTGCTCCAAAAACTATGAGTCAGAAACAACTATGACAGTACTAAGTTCGAACAAGATGTAGACAAAATGATGTTGGCGTATTTCAAAAAGTTAGACTTAAAAGGACAAAGAAAATAAACAACCTAAAATGTCATTTTTCATTTGTTATATTGTACGTGAGCAAATTATATCATTGGCTAGCTTATCAAATCATTAATTTTGCATCTTTCTAAGAGTCAGAGTCCTTGTATTAGTTTTGGATGGAACTGTCGATGATAGGTTTGCTATCAAAAGGCATTATACGGTAAAATAAAGTTAAAACATAATAGTGCGTTGAATTATTATTTAGTAGATTTCATATAGTACCAGTAGTTAAGCTCAAATTTTAGGTCAACTTTAAAATCTTACAACTTTAGTAATTCAACTCTAATGACCGAGGTTTTTTCTAACTATGTACGTATGTTTTTCTAACTTGACATATCTCTTGAAGACGTCGTTTGTATTAGCAAGTCTTGAGCACAGTCAGTTGAACTAGGTCACACCGTGTACAGTTTTAAAAGCGTTAATATATGTAGCTAGTTAGGTTTGCGTATTGCTGAAATAACCAAATACGAAAATTTAGCGATTTTAAAGTTTGACTAACCCAATTTTTATGCAAGCTTTAACTGGCTGCTGTTGTCGACGCAGTTGGTGGTTCCAGGTTGGTCTTGGCAGATTGTGTTGATATCAAATGAGCAGTCATTTAACCATAACTATTTTAAATCCCCCCGTCGCAGCAAACCTGCGTACTTAGCGAATTTACAATGCATATATATATGGGTATCACTACTATCTAGAGCCAATTACCGAGTTTCACAAAAATACATTCATAATCAAGTGATATATAGCATTTTATTTATTCTCCATAAGAATAACATTATAATTGAGTACGCAGGTTTGCTGCAACAAGGAAGATAAGATATGTGTTTTTTTGCAATTATGAATATAACTCAACCAGGTGAAGATACATACCAAGTTTTATTAATTTAGGTGCATAACTAAGGGAGATATAAAACTTTACTTATTCTCCATATGAATAACATGGAGGCCGAGTATGCAGGTTTGCTGCTACCGGGAAAAATAAACAAAAAACTATTTTTGTGTACTAATATCAATATACCACAACTAGTTGAAGCCAAATACCAAGTTTCATCAATATACATAATAAATAATCGAAATATAACATTTTATTCATCCTCCATAAGGATAACATTGGACAACGTACTGTGTTTAGCACTTTGAATATCACTGCAACGTTTGGACGTAACACAACAATTAAAACGTGTTTTGTAGAGCTAAACTGATTGGTAGAAAGAAATGTGGAGTTTTTAGTGAAATTATATGAGGAAAATCTAAAAACCGTATTTCCCTAAGATTAAGTTGGGAAATTTAATGGACACATTTGTTGACTTTTCTCCATAACCACTAAACCTAGCTTAATGATTTAAAATACTTAATCATTTATTTTTTAAGCTCTATAAAATGGCTATAACCAAAATCTAGTGTTTTAAAATTGTAGGGTAATACGTTAAAAAAACTGATTTTTGGAAATTTTAAACCCTCTTCCCATAGACCGATCGATCTGGTTTTCGAGATTAAAGTCATAAATATTACTCTCCACATTTGTGCCAAATTTTATCAAATCGGGCCCTTCTTTTAAAAGTTATCGCGGTAACCGACCAACAAACACACACACACACACACACACACACACACACACACACACACACACACACACACACACACACACACACACACACACACACACACACACACACACACACACACACACTCACACACACACACACACACACATATATAATACATATATATAATATTGAAAGAATAGTGTTTTCTGCATCTGGGGACCTCAAAAAGAAAGTTATCATGGTTTCGGGCTTCTTACCATGAGAACTACGGTAATATCTTCTTCCCTATAGGGGAAATTCGCTAAAATTGATATAACTTCCTCTGTGCGACTTTACCCAAAGATGGAAAATTGCAAAACACCTCTATAAAAAAATACTTAGTATTAGATACTGTACAAGGTTTATACAAGTTCGAATTCTTATTTTATGACAATTATAATATACAAAGCCGTCCCCGAACTTTTAAACGGTACACCGTTTGTATGTGATTATTTAAATCTAATTAAATACATCCTTATATGTCATATTATGTATTTACATTATTGGTTTTCTCATATATCTGTTCTTGTTTGTTTACACTAAAGTTATTACTTTGGGACAAAGAAGTTATAGAGACCATGTTGTTGACAATATTGCAACTGAAAATGAATGCATTTTCAACCAGTGCTGTCATAGTGGGATTTTATACTCTACGAGTAATTTTATAACATTTTAAAAGTGTTTATCCATTTTATTTCTTTAACGAAGATATCAATATACATGGTGTCTCACGTAAGGTGTCTCAAACTGATTGCAGACAAACCAATTGACCTAGAAGGATGAAATAAAATTATTTCCCACTAAATCGACCCCAAGGAATAACAAAATATTTTTAGTTTGTTAAAAATACAGGGTGTTAAAAAATCTGAGGGTCACTAGTTCAAATCTTGGAATTTTCAAATATAAACATGTGTCAAGTTATCTCATGTTGAAGCTCTACAATAGAGTAACATTTTGGTGGAATCAGAACTCACTTATCTTTAACCGTTTCAATATGGCGGCCAGTTTGTTTTATATACTGACATTTACGGAATACCCTGTATCTGCTAAACCAAAAGACATAGCTTTGTTCTAATTTAAAATTCTTACTCGTATTAAACTCAGCGTTACCCTGATATGCTACATGACAGTATTTAAAAAAAAAATGCAAAAATACAAAACATACTATTTTTGAAAATATTTATATGCCCAAAACTCCGAAAGTCAAATAGTAACGTATGTCAAAAAGTATATCATCTTAAGGATCTTAAAAATCCTAGCAACTTTCTAATTTACACCAATCTTGACTCGCTATTTGTTTTCAAGCAATCAACAAAAATCATCATTTCCCCATATCAAATGCATGCTATTTGTTTTGTAACACTTACAATAGTACTCTGTGGAAATGTGTTATGTATAGCTTACATGCATTTTATATGGAGAAATGATGATTTTTGTTGATTGCTAAAAAACAAAAAGAGATACAAGGTTGGTGTAAATTATAAAGTTGCAGGGATTTTTAAGACCTTTACGATGATATACTTTTTGACATAGTTACTATTTGACTTTTTGGAGTTTTGGGCATATGAACATTTTCAAAAATAGTATGTTTTGTATTTTTGCATTTTGTTTTAAATACTGTCATATAGCAAATCAGGGTAACGCTGAGTTTAATACGAGTAAGAATTTTAAATCAGAACAAAGCTATGAGTAGTTAGGGCGGCCACCTTGGGTCCAACATTGGTCTTATGGAGAATAGATTAACATGGGGTCTTATGGAGAATAGATTAACATGGACTCTTATGGGGGAATAGAATAACATGTACTCTTATGGAGGATAGAATTGGGGTGTAATTGCTACCCTCTGCGACTCTTCTGCTACCCTCTTTGGCAACTATCTATCTTCTGCTACCCTCTTTGGCAACTATCTATTTCTTGCATCCCTTTATGGTTAATTATTTAGCCCTCGTGTCCTTCTGTTGTTAATCATCTAGTCTTCTGTGGTAATTATTTGACCTACGTTTCCTTTTACATATTTAACCCCCGTGTCCTTCTGTTGTAAACCATCTAGCCTTCTGTGGTAATTATTTTACCCTCGTGTCCTTCTGCTGTTAATCATCTAGCCTTCTGTACATCTAACCTCCACAACCTTCACTCCCTTCTGCGTAAATAATCTCACTTCCTTCTGCGTATCTAACCACAACATTCGAAACAAGTCTCTGGCAGCAAACTCGTTGTAACTAGTTAAAATACTGCTCTGTAATTGGTTATAATAAAAATGCATTCTATTGGTTGTAATTAGCGTTATGTGCCCTGATTGGTCGATACTTTTGGCGCTTTTTAGCGAATTTCCCCTATAGGGAAGAAGCTATTACCGTAGTCGGCATGGTAAGACCTAGGCCCGGGACCATGATAACTTTTCGTTTTGAGGTCCCCAGACCCCAAAAACACCATTCGTTCGATACTGTATATATATATATATACACACAACACATATGAACACAACACATATATATATGTGTCCGTGAGCACGATAACTCTCGTAAAAATGATCCGATTTTGACGAAATTTGGTAAAAACATGCAAAGCAGCATTTATGACTTTAAGTTCGAAAACCAGACAGATCGACCTATCCGAAGGGGTATTTTGGGGGGGTTTTGTACCCCAAAAATGGGTTTTTTGAATTTTTTACATATAATTTTTGAAAAAGTCAAATTTTAGTTTTGACCATTCGATTCAGCTTAAAAAAACACACAATTTGGTATTTCGATCATTCCTCTACGTCAATTGGTTACCGAGATATTGAAAGTGCTAAACACAGTACGTTGTCTAATGTTATTCTTATGGAGGAAAAGACAATTTTTTTATCTCGCTTATTTATGAACGTATACTGACGAAACTTGGTATACAGCTTCATCTCATTGAGGTCTATTGATATTTGCTCAAAAAAATTGTTTTTGCATAATTCTCCCGTAGCAGCAAACCTGCGTACTCAGCCCCCATGTTATTCTTATGGATAATAATTAAATGCTCTGTCTCCCTTAATTATGAACATAAATGAATAAAAACTGGTATACGACTTCACCTAGTTGAGTTATATTGATATTAGCATAAAAACCCATTTTTTGTGTTCCTTGTTGCAGCAAACCTGCGTACTCAGCCCCAATGTTATTCTTATGGAGAATAATTAAAATTGTATATATCGCTTAGCTGTGAATATATTTTTATGAAACTTGGTAAGTGGCTTTATGTAGTATTAAGACATTTATATCTCCATTGGAAATTCGCTGAGTATGCAGGTTTGCTGCGACGGGGGTATTATTCTCAAGCGTTAACTTCACTCTGCCCCTTGCATTTGCACTGGTCAGAGGTCCCTGCGATACTCCGTTCGTTGATTTTGCACCAGGCAAATATAATATTTGATCTGATTATAATGATTTTAGTTTTCTTGTATTGTAGTAGTTTTAATTCTCATGTATTGTAGTAATCTTGCGTGCTTAATGACATGGCTAGAGTAGTGTTGTATTTAATTGTTTTACCAGGCTGGACCTGACTAACATATCCTTACACCATTATTCTCACTCTCTAGTCTTGTTCTTTAATACAGTTTTGGTTAGAACAGTTCTCAGTTAGAGTATTGTCTGCTACCTCTATTACTTTAACTTTCATCATAACTTGTAGCTCTGCTTTGACTTGTGTAGTTTCGGTGTTAGTGTTTTTTTTTGACATGTGTAGTTATACATACGTACAACACTCTCCTACATACTATATAACTCTAAACATAGACTCTATTACCTCAATCTGCTTCAGTCGTCACACTGATCAGACGTGTTTTATGCTGCTTCTGCGTAATTGTTGTGTTCTCTTGCACAAATTATTATTATTGTCTTGTTGATTCTGCACTATTAATTCAGTTATATCAGCGAGCTTGACTCAGGTTGGTGTATTTGATCTTTTTAAGCGTTGCAGTGTTGTATATTACAGTTCAGACTGTTTTCTCAGTTTTCAGTATTTTATTCTCTGTTAAAGGATGGAAGTTTCTAAAAAGAGCTCTCAAAGCCCAGTAAATGTAATTGGTACCTCTGAAACCTATGTTAAACACTTCAGGTTGTACGGGTTGGAAACTGTTTTCAAATTCACTAAACCGCCAAGAGGTATCTCTGTGTTTGATTGGATTCGTAAAGGTTTTAATCAAATTGTTGAAAAGGCTAAAGCCAACACTGTACCCACTGATTATCTCGGGTTTAAAATGCAATCTATAAGTTTGAAAAGTGCTGAACCGGGGTACGTAGCTTTGAGACCTGTCTCTGAAGTTAGCGGTGATGTTCTCTGGGATATTTTTGGAGGCATAATTCAAAGTAACTCTGAATCTTTAACCTCTAGCGACACTTTTAGAATTGACGTTACGAGGGTAAATGTCCCCGTTGGTAAAGGGAGAGTACATCCAGAGATGTACAACACTTTTGACGAGGAATGTAAAGCTAGGAAGGGAATTGTTGTAATTAATAATAAAGACAATTTATGTCTGGCTAGAACATTGGTAGTAGGCAAAGCGTATGCAAAGAATGATCCTCAGATCTACGCTATACGAAAAGACAAGGGGAAAAGACAAACATTCAGAGCTAATAAACTCATAGCAAAGGCCCGTGTAGAAATGCCGGAGGAAGGTGCCGGCATCCCCGAGCTTGAAAAATTCCAGTCACATCTTAAGAAATACAGAATAACAGTATACAGTTACGATAGAAAAGGTCGGGATATTTACTTTGAGGGAGGTAATGAAGACGCTAAATTTAAAATTAACTTGCTCTTTCACAACGGGCATTATAATGTAATTACAAACTTAACTGCTGCTTTCGTATGTCATTATTTCTGTGAAGCCTGTCATATTCCCTACAATAACAAGGGTGAGCATCGATGCTCTAACATCTGCCCGTCCTGCCATTCTATCTCTCCGCCCTGTAAACTTGAACACGGAGGCATCACATGCCGTCTTTGCAACCGCTTCTTCAAAAATGAGCGGTGTTTAATAGCCCATCAAGGGCAAGTTTGTAAAACTATAAAGTTCTGCCGCGACTGTAACAAAATGATTTATCCAAAAAAAACGTAAGACAGCTCACGTATGCGGAGAAGTTTATTGTGAACCCTGTGAAGCGTTCAAAGACCCTGCGCATCAGTGTTTCATAAAGGTCGATAGGAGAACTCCGAAAGACCGAGATTTTCTTTTCATATTTTTTGACTTTGAAACAAGGCAGGATGAGTCTCTTCCCTCAGATCCCGATAAAAAATTGCATAAAGTTAACCTGTGCGTCTCACAACAATACTGTTTTAAATGCATTAATGGGGGTGAGTGTGAAACTTGTTCTGAGAGGCAAAGAGTCTTTGAAAAAGAACCAGTAAAACAATTCATGGACTATGTAATGGGAATTCGAAAGAAATTTAAAGATGTTTGTGTGATTGCTCACAACGGGCAAGGTTTTGATTTTCAATTCATTCTACAGTACATCATGGAAGAAACTAAATTTACACCAAAAATAACTCCTCGGGGAACTAAAGCAATTTTGATTGAAGTAGCCAACGTAAGGTTTGTTGACTCACTTAGTTATTTCCCCATCTCCCTCGCTGCACTCCCTAAAGCTTTTGATCTGCCTCCCGAGAAAAAGAAGGGCTACTTTCCCCACCTATTCAACACTCTGGCGAACCAAAATTATATTGGCTCGATACCCGACAAAAAGTATTACTGCCCGGAATCAATGTTTGAGAAACCACACGAAGCCTTCGAGATTTGGTACGACGAACGAGTCGCTGAAGATTACGTGTTTGATTTCAAAAAGGAAATCTTGGAGTATTGTATCTCAGACGTGGAGATTTTAGCTCAAGCGTGTATAAAATTTAGAGCCCTGCTTCTTGAACAATGTAACGTAGACCCATTCCTCGAAGCTATAACAATCGCTAGTGCATGTAACTTAGCTTTTCGGCGTAACTTTCTAAAACCAAACACAATAGGTTTGATTCCCAAAAACGGGTACAGACTGACTGACAATCAGTCAGCCGTTGCTTTACAATGGTTAACATGGGAAGAGGAGAAACGAGGGTTGAGGATTCAACATGCGGGCCGGGGTAAAGAAGTTAAAATTAATGGAATGAAAGTAGATGGGTTTGACGGTGAGAGAATTTACGAGTTTCACGGGTGTTACTGGCACGGTTGTCCAAAATGTTATCAATACAGCAGAGAATAACCTCTGTCGGAGGATCCTTCAGACAGTTTGCATCTCCGTTACGAGAGAACCAAGTCCAAAATGGCCAAATTTAATAGCTATGAAGTTGTAGAGATGTGGGAATGTAAATTTAATAAATTGAAGAAGGACAAAAAAATAAATCACCTGAACCAACTGTCCATTATAAACACACTTCCACTCAATCCTAGAGATTCCTTTTTTGGAGGCAGGACAGGCAATACTAAAACATATCATAAATGTGAAGAGGGAGAAACGATACAGTATGTTGATGTTTGCTCCCTTTATCCGTTTGTAAATAAATATTGTAAGTATCCCGTTGGACACCCTATCATTTACGCTGGAAATGAGTGTCGAGAGAGAGGTCTTGAAGTAGAGGGATTGTTGAAATGTAAGATTCTACCTCCTTACAACTTGTATCACCCCGTACTCCCCGCTAAAATGAATAATAAATTAATGTTTGTGTTGTGTAGAACTTGCGGGGAGACTTTAAACCAAGGGGAATGTTTTCATGAGAGTGAGGAAAGAGCGTTAGTTGGGACTTGGACTATGGATGAAATTAGGAAAGCTGTAGAAAAGGGCTATGTGATTTTGGACATGTATGAGTTGTGGGAGTACGAGGTAGCCACTTATGAAAATGGAGGTTTGTTTACAGATTTCATTAATAAATTCTTTAAAGTAAAGCAGGAAGCCTCAGGCTATCCCGCCTGGTGTATGACAGAGGAGGATAAAGAAAAGTATGTTTATGATTTCTTTAAGCGTGAGGGTATTCAAATGGAGAAAGATAAAATTTGTAAAAACGGGGGACTTAGATCAGTAGCCAAATTAATGTTAAATTCATTCTGGGGCAAGTTTGGTCAAAGAGAAAACATGACAAAAACTTCAATCGTCAGAGACTCTAAAGAATTATTCAAGTTGGTAACTCAACCAGAAGTAAATGTAAAGTATGCTGAAGTAATAAACCAAGAAGTTTTGCTAGTTAATTGGCAGAATGTTGATGAAGCTAGTGAGGCTCTAAAAACTGTAAATGTTGTAATTGCAGCCTACACTACAGCTCACGCGAGACTTAAACTTTATGAACATCTAGATTCTCTTGGAGGGCAGGTCTTGTATTATGATACAGATTCGTGTATTTATTTATACCGTAATGGGTTGTATAAGGTTCCTACGGGAGATTACCTCGGGGAAATGACTGATGAATTGGCCGATTAGTATGGCCCGGGCTCTTATATTGTAGAGTTTGTTTCTGGGGGACCAAAGACCTACGCTTACCTTGTCTGGTCAGCCAAAAAGCAAAAGTTAGAATCAGTTTGTAAAATTAAGGGTCTAACATTAAACATGAAAACCTCCGAAACATTAAACTTTGAAGCTCTAAAAAAGATGGTACTAAATGAAGCTGCTGAAATACTAGAAATTGAAGAGAATAGAATCAGGAGAACAAAGACACGAGAAGTCGTTACAGTAAGTGAAATTAAAAAGTTTAGAATTACAGGGCCCAAGAGAAAATTTAATGATGATCACGACACGTTGCCTTTCGGTTTTAAAAAACAAAAACTAATGGAACCATCACACGGGTACTAAGCGTATATACCTGTAAACATCACATCTATTAACTCATTCTGTTCTGAGACGTGGTCCTGATCGGTTTTGTTTCTGCTGTTACACTCAGTTGTATCTTGTTTTGTTATTTTCTTGTAGAATGTCTGCTGAACATAATACATCCGCTAACCAACAGGTTTTTCTTCAACTTATACACAAAAAGAGGTTAAATGAAAATGTAAAATTTAATATTACACGCTCAGAGTTTAAGTTCTTACTTACAGGTTCAATAAATGCACGGGAATGGCCTTTGGTGTTTTCGGAGTATATAGTAGATAAAATAACGGAGAACTCCTCATCAAACACCTACATCGGAGTATCAATAAAGCACACAGGTGCATCAGGAGACATACCTTACATGCCATTAGCTAATCTAACACCGACAGTTTTTGATGATCACTTTGAAGAAATGTTTTGTAACGTTGAGAAACTATCTGGGGTTTTAAATCTTGAAGTATCACTTGTCTATATTCTTAGTTGCTACCGTCGATAAAGACGACACTTTTCCCTACGGAGCAGTGTTACTTTTGTACATACTTCTTGTGACTAGTACAGTTACATCATTCTACTCTGAGTCACGGTACTGATCAGACGTGCTTCTGCGCTGTTTTTGTCTGTAAAAACGTAATTGTGACATGGCTGCTAAATACTATACATTTAATAACAAACCGGTATTGGTTCTGTTTGATAATGAAGGAAAGCCATGGTTTAAAGCTAAAGATGTATCGTCTGCTCTTAAGCATGTTAATTGCTGTAGTGCAATTCAGAAACATGTAGATGACAATGATAAATTAAGTGTTGGAAGTTTTTCTGAGGCCCAAAAACAGGGTGTTGGACCGATTGAGAAAACAACTGTTTTCATAAACGAAGCCGGATTATGTTCTTTAATGTTAAAGTCGGCTACACCCGGAGCAAGACTGTTAGTAAGAAGTCTGTTGCCGGAGAAGTTTTACCTTACTTACACAAATATGAAAGATGAAAGTTCACTTTAAATGTTAGTTTTAAAATCACAAGTTCCCACTGTATGAGTGTATGTGTGAATGAAGGTCACTGGCGTGGGTGACGAAAAACCCCGTAAACCTGAATGAGAAGACTTAGTAGATTGAGACGTCTGGCTAACACCCAGGCTGCTCTTTTGAACGGATATGTGTGAATGTGTGATGAAGGATCTAGTAGATTGAGGCGTCTGGCTAACACCCAGACTACTCCTTCGAACGAGCCGGTGCGAATGTGTGATGAAGGATCTAGTAGATTGAGGAGCCTGGCCAACACCCAGGCTACTCCTTTGAACGAGCCGGTGTGAATGAAGGATTTTGAACATTGAGAAGCCTTGCTAGCGCACAGGCTACTCCTTGGAACAATCCGGTGGGACTTGTAAAAAAAAGTAAATAAATATAAAGCAAATAAAAAAAAACTCTATCCTTTCGTTTGCTAAAAGGAAGAGGACTTTTATTTTGTACTGGGCGTCAACCAGGTAATCTGGATTGGCTCACGCACGAAATAAAGGTTGAACCTGGGTGCTCACGCACGAATGGTCTCAAACCCCATTCAAGCAAACATACACTTACTGAGGGTTTATCACAGAATGCCCGGAGATCTAGACGGTAGCTGTGGACTCTCAATGGATCGAGGTTGGAAACACTGACCGCAGGAGAACATCTGACTTGGAAACATTTTACCGGAGATAGATATTTGTCCCTGGTGGACAGTTTTCAGCGGACTTGGAGGTATTTTATAGCTTAAGGTTTCCATCAAAGAAAAACAACAGTAACCAGTTTTAGCGGACTCGGTATTGTTTGACCGAGAAATTTAAAAGGTTTGGGCAAGGTTAAATGTAGCCCCGGTAAACAGTTTTAGCGGACTCGGAATTGTTTGGCCGAGAAATTTAAAAGGTTTGGGCAAAGTTAAATGTAACCCCGGTAGAGTATTTTCAGTAAATTGTGACGATAAATTAGACCGTCAGAGTACCTTACGGTCCCCGGCAGACAGTTTTAACGAACCTGAACATATTCAGCCAGGAAATTACACAATCAATCTGCAGAACTACCCGGACTCAGACAAAAATAACCAACTCAGAGCGAAATACTGTATAATTTCTGTCCTTCTAAAGAATGAATTTTAAGTTTGTTGTCTTTTAATATGTACCCATGGTGTATCATTTGTGGTCAACTCCCCAATGTTGGTGTTGGTTACAATATTTGACTAGTGAATGCAGTAAAATTATTTATTGATTCTGTTTGTTGGTATATAGTAACAGAGTTTTAAAGCAACTAACTACAACAAAAGACAACTCTGTATTTTTTTAACTTTACAAAATACCATACCATCACCGGCCTTTTCTGCATTAGTTTTAATTCATAAACACTGGACTTGGCGTGTAGCTGGATCCAACACTTAGAATCATGATAATTGAGTTGGGACCCAAGATGGGTCCCAGCTACTAACTACTTCAACTATAATGTTATCAAAGGGAGGCGTCTCGCCTCTCTTGGGTGCCGGTATAGCTTTTATTTTCTGCTAGAGTGTACAAGTCTTTTCTAGCTACTGTAACAGAGGTTTCTAAACAGTTAAATGCAAAGAATTCTGCCAAAAGTAATACAAATTGAACAAACCTGCTAAAATAAGCATAAAGTTCAAAATTTTCCCTGACTTTACAGACCCTAACCATACTAAACAGCTAAAAAAAAACTCCAAGTGTTGTTCGTTCATGCAGCTGAATACCAACCAGAAACTTGACATTTTAATTCAGAACCTTACTATACACCACCTGACATTCTAATGTAGAATTGCAATATTTGATTAATAAACGCAGTAAAATTATATATTGATTCTATTTGCTGGTATATTGTACCAGTGTTTTTCAAGCAACTAATTACAACAAAAACACACATATGAACTCTAAAGTGTTTAATCTCTGTATTTGTTTTAACTTTACAAAATACAATACCACCACCAGCACTTAGTGTCCAACACTTAGAATCTTTATCTGGTGTAATTTTATGAGTGTTTCGCAGCCCTTGAAGCTAGAGTATAGCTTTTCTGTTAGTGTTTACAAGTATCTTCTTGTTACTGTAACAGAGATTTCTAAACAGTTCAATGTATACTACAAATTAGTCCTACTATCATAAATTCCAAATATGCCTTAATGTATTAATTTACAGTAAAAGGTGACAAGAGTTGTTCGTTCATACAGCTGAACACATAGCAAAAACTTGACATTTTAATTCATAACCTACACAATAGCAAAAATTATCTACTCATGATGTTAAACCCTCAGTTACAACATACTAATGATCTAATAAAGGCAGAGACATGTCCCTAAATAACAACTAAAGATCAGATTGATGAACCCAACTGATATAAGACTAAACTACAACAACACCTGAACAATAATTACTTTAATTGTAGCAGCTACAACTCTGTAAATATACTCTCTGAAGGGGGGTGTATCGATACACTCCCCTTTAACTTCAGTACTTTCAACACCTTCATTGGTTTATATTCTCGTTGAAGACTCAGTCAAAGTATCATTTATTTTGTGTGACTTGTGTTTTCACTAGTTTGTCACTCATACAAGATTTCTTGTATGTGAGTTAGTTTCAATCACAAGTATTTGAAAACTGTAACTAAACTAAAGAGATTGCTCAAATCTTGGGTTATCAAGATACAAATTATGAAATCAGAGGTAATGTTAGAGAAAAACACCGCAAAAGTACGCCTGAAGTACTAGGCAAACCCCTCTTCCCCACCCCGCCCCAAGGGGGCTCCAAATCGGAGCCCCCTTTGAATTATCAATCTCATACGGTATACATCAATGAGCCAGGATTATATTAATTAATATTAACACAAAGCTAGTTTTCTTGTGTGTGTTTGTTTAATATGTTCAAGCATGACATCGGTATGATTTAAGAGTATCTGAGGTCTTGGATGATGTAATGGAAACAGAACCTGTAGTACTAGGCGAAACCCCTTCCCCACCCCACCCCAAGGGAGGTCCGTGCAGGACCCCCCTTTGAACTATCAATCAAACACAGTTTACATCAATGAATCTGGTTTGTATTCTCTTATTTTAACATTAAAAACAGAAGTTAAAACTTACAGCTCCCAACACCCACATGCTAGCCTCTACAGACTTAGGACTTATACCCAGTTCACATACTAATAAAAAGACAGAGCCTGATGAACTCAACTGCTTCTAAACACAGCTAAAAATTCAACATATTTTAACAATAATTACTTTAATTGTAACAGCTACAACTCTGTAAAAAATAGCCAGAGAGTCATTTTAGCGAAGTTCCAGTACTTTCAACACCTTCATTGGTTTATATTCTTGTTGAAGAATCAGTCAAAGTATCATTTATTTTGTATTGGTTTGTAACCAGTTTTCTTGTATGCTTAATATTTTTCAATCACAAGTATTTGACAATGAAATTAATGGTAAAGGTGTAGATGAGGAAGATAGGTGTAAGGCTGTAAATACACTCTCTGAAGGGGGGTGCCTCGAGGCACCCCCCTTTAACTTCCAATCAAACACAGTTTACATCAATGAATCTGGATTGTACTCTTTTAATTTAACATAACAAATAGATGCTAAAACTTTAAAATATTCTGGAAAGCTAGTAAAACAGAGCTACTCCTTTCTAGTTTTCTTGTATGTGAGTGTTTTTAAATATGTTCAACCATGTCAGTGGCATGATTTAAGAGTATCTGAGGTCTTGGACTATGTAGAGAAAACAATGCCAGGAGTCCGGGGAAGCAAAACTCTCCCACCTATCTTATTATGAATAAACCAAATCTTTACTCACTTAATTCAACATAAAAATTGAAGAAAACACCCTGGAGGCTAACAAATTAACTCAGAAGTCAAAACTTTCAAACACCCTGAAAAACTTGTAAGACAGAGCTTGTAATCTGTCCAGTTTTGTAATGTTTCTTCTCTACAGAGTTAGCGTTGGTTAATAAGTACCAAACTGCATTTCAATCGCCCCAAAAACTCTCAAGATATTTAATTTTAAAGAAGAGCTCCTTCAACTGTCTTGATACTTTCCCGCAGTACAGAGTTTAAGTATTTTTTAAATCGTAGAGGATGTCAACAAGTATCTTTATACCATATTTAAATTATATCGGCACAGCCGTTCTTAAGAAATTGATTTTTAAATTATAGTTCCTTCAATTGTTTTGGTACTACTTGCAGTACAGGGTTTAGGCTTGTGTAAGATGTAGCGGAGGTAAACAGGTACCTGTATGCCAAGTTTCATTCAAATCGGCCAAGCCGTTCTCAAGATATATAATTTTGAAAATTTGCCCCTTCATTTTTTGAGATGCAACCTGCAACATTTTAGTTAAGATTTGTCATATAGGTAGCTACCCCTCTGAAGTGCCTACACTACGTAGTAGGCAGTTTTCTGGGGTCAAAATGACCCCAGGACCCACCGTTTTTGAGATATAAGCAATTTTAAGATAATCAGACTCAATAAAGAGAAGAAGAAGAAGAAGAAAGAGAGAAGTAGTGGCGCGGAGTGGTGAAGGTGGGAGGGGAAGGTGAGGGGAGTAACATAACATGCAGAATAATACACAAGAGAGAGAAAAAGAAGAAAATCAGAAGACACGAGAGAGAAGAAGAAGAAGAAATAAAACGGTGGATGGGTGAGGGGGGAGGGGAGGGGAAGGTGAGGGGTGAGAAGAAGAACACGCAAGTGGTAACAGAAGTGAGCAGTAGGGGCGGCACCCTGTTGCCGCTAACATGTAGTTATATGGGGAACAGCTGATGTGGTGGCTTCCCTCAGAGGGTCAACCACGTGACCAAAAAAAGTTGGCCATGACCTCAAAAAATTACCAGTGGTACCAACTTAAGAGAAAAAAAATTCCCAGAGGTACCAACCAGATAAAAAAACTAGTTACCAACATAAATTATGTCACGCTAACGTGACGAAACAGGATCAGTGTTGCCAACTCAACACTTCCCGAAAAGGCCATGGACACTTACATTACATGGACACTTTACATTTACATCAAAAATTATTCCCATGTTAGCACCCACTCTCCTGCCGCCCCTACTGCTCACTTCTGTTACCACTTGCGTGTTCTTCTTCTCACCCCTCACCTTCCCCTCCCCTCCCCCCTCACCCATCCACCGTTTTATTTCTTCTTCTTCTTCTCTCTCGTGTCTTCTGATTTTCTTCTTTTTCTCTCTCTTGTGTATTATTCTGCATGTTATGTTACTCCCCTCACCTTCCCCTCCCACCTTCACCACTCCGCGCCACTACTTCTCTCTTTCTTCTTCTTCTTCTTCTCTTTATTGAGTCTTATTATCTTAAAATTGCTTATATCTCAAAAACGGTGGGTCCTGGGGTCATTTTAACCCCAGAAAACTGCCTACTACGTAGTGTAGGCACTTCAGAGGGGTAGCTACCTATATGACAAATCTTAACTAAAATGTTGCAGGTTGCATCTCAAAAAATGAAGGGGCAAATTTTCAAAATTATATATCTTGAGAACGGCTTGGCCGATTTGAATGAAACTTGGCATACAGGTACCTGTTTACCTCCGCTACATCTTACACAAGCCTAAACCCTGTACTGCAAGTAGTACCAAAACAATTGAAGGAACTATAATTTAAAAATCAATTTCTTAAGAACGGCTGTGCCGATATAATTTAAATATGGTATAAAGATACTTGTTGACATCCTCTACGATTTAAAAAATACTTAAACTCTGTACTGCGGGAAAGTATCAAGACAGTTGAAGGAGCTCTTCTTTAAAATTAAATATCTTGAGAGTTTTTGGGGCGATTGAAATGCAGTTTGGTACTTATTAACCAACGCTAACTCTGTAGAGAAGAAACATTACACAACTGGACAGATTACAAGCTCTGTCTTACAAGTTTTTCAGGGTGTTTGAAAGTTTTGACTTCTGAGTTAATTTGTTAGCCTCCAGGGTGTTTTCTTCAATTTTTATGTTGAATTAAGTGAGTAAAGATTTGGTTTATTCATTATAAGATAGGTGGGAGAGTTTTGCTTCCCCGGACTCCTGGCATTGTTTTCTCTACATAGTCCAAGACCTCAGATACTCTTAAATCATGCCACTGACATGGTTGAACATATTTAAAAACACTCACATACAAGAAAACTAGAAAGGAGTAGCTCTGTTTTACTAGCTTTCCAGAATATTTTAAAGTTTTAGCATCTATTTGTTATGTTAAATTAAAAGAGTACAATCCAGATTCATTGATGTAAACTGTGTTTGATTGGAAGTTAAAGGGGGGTGCCTCGAGGCACCCCCCTTCAGAGAGTGTATTTACAGCCTTACACCTATCTTCCTCATCTACACCTTTACCATTAATTTCATTGTCAAATACTTGTGATTGAAAAATATTAAGCATACAAGAAAACTGGTTACAAACCAATACAAAATAAATGATACTTTGACTGATTCTTCAACAAGAATATAAACCAATGAAGGTGTTGAAAGTACTGGAACTTCGCTAAAATGACTCTCTGGCTATTTTTTACAGAGTTGTAGCTGTTACAATTAAAGTAATTATTGTTAAAATATGTTGAATTTTTAGCTGTTGTTTAGAAGCAGTTGAGTTCATCAGGCTCTGTCTTTTTATTAGTATGTGAACTGGGTATAAGTCCTTAGTCTGTAGAGGCTAGCATGTAGGTGTTGGGAGCTGTAAGTTTTAACTTCTGTTTTTAATGTTAAAATAAGAGAATACAAACCAGATTCATTGATGTAAACTGTGTTTGATTGATAGTTCAAAGGGGGGTCCTGCACGGACCTCCCTTGGGGTGGGATGGGGAAGGGGTTTCGCCTAGTACTACAGGTTCTGTTTCCATTACATCATCCAAGACCTCAGATACTCTTAAATCATACCGATGTCATGCTTGAACATATTAAACAAACACACACAAGAAAACTAGCTTTGTGTTAATATTAATTAATATAATCCTGGCTCATTGATGTATACCGTATGAGATTGATAATTCAAAGGGGGCTCCGATTTGGAGCCCCCTTGGGGCGGGGTGGGGAAGAGGGGTTTGCCTAGTACTTCAGGCGTACTTTTGCGGTGTTTTTCTCTAACATTACCTCTGATTTCATAATTTGTATCTTGATAACCCAAGATTTGAGCAATCTCTTTAGTTTAGTTACAGTTTTCAAATACTTGTGATTGAAACTAACTCACATACAAGAAATCTTGTATGAGTGACAAACTAGTGAAAACACAAGTCACACAAAATAAATGATACTTTGACTGAGTCTTCAACGAGAATATAAACCAATGAAGGTGTTGAAAGTACTGAAGTTAAAGGGGAGTGTATCGATACACCCCCCTTCAGAGAGTATATTTACAGAGTTGTAGCTGCTACAATTAAAGTAATTATTGTTCAGGTGTTGTTGTAGTTTAGTCTTATATCAGTTGGGTTCATCAATCTGATCTTTAGTTGTTATTTAGGGACATGTCTCTGCCTTTATTAGATCATTAGTATGTTGTAACTGAGGGTTTAACATCATGAGTAGATAATTTTTGCTATTGTGTAGGTTATGAATTAAAATGTCAAGTTTTTGCTATGTGTTCAGCTATATGAACGAACAACTCTTGTCACATTTTACTGTAAATTAATACATTAAGGCATATTTGGAATTTATGATAGTAGGACTAATTTGTAGTATACATTGAACTGTTTAGAAATCTCTGTTACAGTAACAAGAAGATACTTGTAAACACTAACAGAAAAGCTATACTCTAGATTCAAGGGCTGCGAAACACTCATAAAATTACACCAGATAAAGATTCTAAGTGTTGGACACTAAGTGCTGGTGGTGGTATTGTATTTTGTAAAGTTAAAACAAATACAGAGATTAAACACTTTAGAGTTCATATGTGTGTTTTTGTTGTAATTAGTTGCTTGAAAAACACTGTTACAATATACCAGCAAATAGAATCAATATATAATTTTACTGCGTTTATTAATCAAATATTGCAATTCTACATTAGAATGTCAGGTGGTGTATAGTAAGGTTCTGAATTAAAATGTCAAGTTTCTGGTTGGTATTCAGCTGCATGAACGAACAACACTTGGAGTTTTTTTTTAGCTGTTTAGTATGGTTAGGGTCTGTAAAGTCAGGGAAAATTTTTAACTTTATGCTTATTTTAGCAGGTTTGTTCAATTTGTATTACTTTTGGCAGAATTCTTTGCATTTAACTGTTTAGAAACCTCTGTTACAGTAGCTAGAAAAGACTTGTACACTCTAGCAGAAAATAAAAGCTATACCGGCACCCAAGAGAGGCGAGACGCCTCCCTTTGATAACATTATAGTTGAAGTAGTTAGTAGCTGGGACCCATCTTGGGTCCCAACTCAATTATCATGATTCTAAGTGTTGGATCCAGCTACACGCCAAGTCCAGTGTTTATGAATTAAAACTAATGCAGAAGAGGCTGGTGATGGTATGGTATTTTGTAAAGTTAAAAAAATACAGAGTTGTCTTTTGTTGTAGTTAGTTGCTTTAAAACTCTGTTACTATATACCAACAAACAGAATCAATAAATAATTTTACTGCATTCACTAGTCAAATATTGTAACCAACACCAACATTGGGGAGTTGACCACAAATGATACACCATGGGTACATATTAAAAGACAACAAACTTAAAATTCATTCTTTAGAAGGACAGAAATTATACAGTATTTCGCTCTGAGTTGGTTATTTTTGTCTGAGTCCGGGTAGTTCTGCAGATTGATTGTGTAATTTCCTGGCTGAATATGTTCAGGTTCGTTAAAACTGTCTGCCGGGGACCGTAAGGTACTCTGACGGTCTAATTTATCGTCACAATTTACTGAAAATACTCTACCGGGGTTACATTTAACTTTGCCCAAACCTTTTAAATTTCTCGGTCAAACAATACCGAGTCCGCTAAAACTGGTTACTGTTGTTTTTCTTTGATGGAAACCTTAAGCTATAAAATACCTCCAAGTCCGCTGAAAACTGTCCACCAGGGACAAATATCTATCTCCGGTAAAATGTTTCCAAGTCAGATGTTCTCCTGCGGTCAGTGTTTCCAACCTCGATCCATTGAGAGTCCACAGCTACCGTCTAGATCTCCGGGCATTCTGTGATAAACCCTCAGTAAGTGTATGTTTGCTTGAAAGGGGTTTGAGACCATTCGTGCGTGAGCACCCAGGTTCAACCTTTATTTCGTGCGTGAGCCAATCCAGATTACCTGGTTGACGCCCAGTACAAAATAAAAGTCCTCTTCCTTTTAGCAAACGAAAGGATAGAGTTTTTTTTTATTTGCTTTATATTTATTTACTTTTTTTTTTACAAGTCCCACCGGATTGTTCCAAGGAGTAGCCTGTGCGTTAGCAAGGCTTCTCAATGTTCAAAATCCTTCATTCACACCGGCTCGTTCAAAGGAGTAGCCTGGGTGTTGGCCAGGCTCCTCAATCTACTAGATCCTTCATCACACATTCGCACCGGCTCATTCGAAGGAGTAGTCTGGGTGTTAGCCAGACGCCTCAATCTACTAGATCCTTCATCACACATTCACACATATCCGTTCAAAAGAGCAGCCTGGGTGTTAGCCAGACGTCTCAATCTACTAAGTCTTCTCATTCAGGTTTACGGGGTTTTTCGTCACCCACGCCAGTGACCTTCATTCACACATACACTCATACAGTGGGAACTTGTGATTTTAAAACTAACATTTAAAGTGAACTTTCATCTTTCATATTTGTGTAAGTAAGGTAAAACTTCTCCGGCAACAGACTTCTTACTAACAGTCTTGCTTCGGGTGTAGCCGACTTTAACATTAAAGAACATAATCCGGCTTCGTTTATGAAAACAGTTGTTTTCTCAATCGGTCCAACACCCTGTTTTTGGGCCTCAGAAAAACTTCCAACACTTAATTTATCATTGTCATCTACATGTTTCTGAATTGCACTACAGCAATTAACATGCTTAAGAGCAGACGATACATCTTTAGCTTTAAACCATGGCTTTCCTTCATTATCAAACAGAACCAATACCGGTTTGTTATTAAATGTATAGTATTTAGCAGCCATGTCACAATTACGTTTTTACAGACAAAAACAGCGCAGAAGCACGTCTGATCAGTACCGTGACTCAGAGTAGAATGATGTAACTGTACTAGTCACAAGAAGTATGTACAAAAGTAACACTGCTCCGTAGGGAAAAGTGTCGTCTTTATCGACGGTAGCAACTAGGAATATAGACAAGTGATACTTCAAGATTTAAAACCCCAGATAGTTTCTCAACGTTACAAAACATTTCTTCAAAGTGATCATCAAAAACTGTCGGTGTTAGATTAGCTAATGGCATGTAAGGTATGTCTCCTGATGCACCTGTGTGCTTTATTGATACTCCGATGTAGGTGTTTGATGAGGAGTTCTCCATTATTTTATCTACTATATACTCCGAAAACACCAAAGGCCATTCCCGTGCATTTATTGAACCTGTAAGTAAGAACTTAAACTCTGAGCGTGTAATATTAAATTTTACATTTTCATTTAACCTCTTTTTGTGTATAAGTTGAAGAAAAACCTGTTGGTTAGCGGATGTATTATGTTCAGCAGACATTCTACAAGAAAATAACAAAACAAGATACAACTGAGTGTAACAGCAGAAACAAAACCGATCAGGACCACGTCTCAGAACAGAATGAGTTAATAGATGTGATGTTTACAGGTATATACGCTTAGTACCCGTGTGATGGTTCCATTAGTTTTTGTTTTTTAAAACCGAAAGGCAACGTGTCGTGATCATCATTAAATTTTCTCTTGGGCCCTGTAATTCTAAACTTTTTAATTTCACTTACTGTAACGACTTCTCGTGTCTTTGTTCTCCTGATTCTATTCTCTTCAATTTCTAGTATTTCAGCAGCTTCATTTAGTACCATCTTTTTTAGAGCTTCAAAGTTTAATGTTTCGGAGGTTTTCATGTTTAATGTTAGACCCTTAATTTTACAAACTGATTCTAACTTTTGCTTTTTGGCTGACCAGACAAGGTAAGCGTAGGTCTTTGGTCTCCCAGAAACAAACTCTACAATATAAGAGCCCGGGCCGTACTCATCTGCCAATTCATCAGTCATTTCCCCGAGGTAATCTCCAGTAGGAACCTTATACAACCCATTACGGTATAAATAAATACACGAATCTGTATCATAATACAAGACCTGCCCTCCAAGAGAATCTAGATGTTCATAAAGTTTAAGTCTCGCGTGAGCTGTAGTGTAGGCTGCAATTACAACATTTACAGTTTTTAGAGCCTCACTAGCTTCATCAACATTCTGCCAATTAACTAGCAAAACTTCTTGGTTTATTACTTCAGCATACTTTACATTTACTTCTGGTTGAGTTACCAACTTGAATAATTCTTTAGAGTCTCTGACGATTGAAGTTTTTTTCATGTTTTCTCTTTGACCAAACTTGCCCCAGAATGAATTTAACATTAATTTGGCTACTGATCTAAGTCCCCCGTTTTTACAAATTTTATCTTTCTCCATTTGAATACCCTCACGCTTAAAGAAATCATAAACATACTTTTCTTTATCCTCCTCTGTCATACACCAGGCGGGATAGCCTGAGGCTTCCTGCTTTACTTTCAAGAATTTATTAATGAAATCTGTAAACAAACCTCCATTTTCATAAGTGGCTACCTCGTACTCCCACAACTCATACATGTCCAAAATCACATAGCCCTTTTCTACAGCTTTCCTAATTTCATCCATAGTCCAAGTCCCAACTAACGCTCTTTCCTCACTCTCATGAAAACATTCCCCTTGGTTTAAAGTCTCCCCGCAAGTTCTACACAACACAAACATTAATTTATTATTCATTTTAGCGGGGAGTACGGGGTGATACAAGTTGTAAGGAGGTAGAATCTTACATTTCAACAATCCCTCTACTTCAAGACCTCTCTCTCGACACTCATTTCCAGCGTAAATGATAGGGTGTCCAACGGGATACTTACAATATTTATTTACAAACGGATAAAGGGAGCAAACATCAACATACTGTATCGTTTCTCCCTCTTCACATTTATGATATGTTTTAGTATTGCCTGTCCTGCCTCCAAAAAAGGAATCTCTAGGATTGAGTGGAAGTGTGTTTATAATGGACAGTTGGTTCAGGTGATTTATTTTTTTGTCCTTCTTCAATTTATTAAATTTACATTCCCACATCTCTACAACTTCATAGCTATTAAATTTGGCCATTTTGGACTTGGTTCTCTCGTAACGGAGATGCAAACTGTCTGAAGGATCCTCCGACAGAGGTTATTCTCTGCTGTATTGATAACATTTTGGACAACCGTGCCAGTAACACCCGTGAAACTCGTAAATTCTCTCACCGTCAAACCCATCTACTTTCATTCCATTAATTTTAACTTCTTTACCCCGGCCCGCATGTTGAATCCTCAACCCTCGTTTCTCCTCTTCCCATGTTAACCATTGTAAAGCAACGGCTGACTGATTGTCAGTCAGTCTGTACCCGTTTTTGGGAATCAAACCTATTGTGTTTGGTTTTAGAAAGTTACGCCGAAAAGCTAAGTTACATGCACTAGCGATTGTTATAGCTTCGAGGAATGGGTCTACGTTACATTGTTCAAGAAGCAGGGCTCTAAATTTTATACACGCTTGAGCTAAAATCTCCACGTCTGAGATACAATACTCCAAGATTTCCTTTTTGAAATCAAACACGTAATCTTCAGCGACTCGTTCGTCGTACCAAATCTCGAAGGCTTCGTGTGGTTTCTCAAACATTGATTCCGGGCAGTAATACTTTTTGTCGGGTATCGAGCCAATATAATTTTGGTTCGCCAGAGTGTTGAATAGGTGGGGAAAGTAGCCCTTCTTTTTCTCGGGAGGCAGATCAAAAGCTTTAGGGAGTGCAGCGAGGGAGATGGGGAAATAACTAAGTGAGTCAACAAACCTTACGTTGGCTACTTCAATCAAAATTGCTTTAGTTCCCCGAGGAGTTATTTTTGGTGTAAATTTAGTTTCTTCCATGATGTACTGTAGAATGAATTGAAAATCAAAACCTTGCCCGTTGTGAGCAATCACACAAACATCTTTAAATTTCTTTCGAATTCCCATTACATAGTCCATGAATTGTTTTACTGGTTCTTTTTCAAAGACTCTTTGCCTCTCAGAACAAGTTTCACACTCACCCCCATTAATGCATTTAAAACAGTATTGTTGTGAGACGCACAGGTTAACTTTATGCAATTTTTTATCGGGATCTGAGGGAAGAGACTCATCCTGCCTTGTTTCAAAGTCAAAAAATATGAAAAGAAAATCTCGGTCTTTCGGAGTTCTCCTATCGACCTTTATGAAACACTGATGCGCAGGGTCTTTGAACGCTTCACAGGGTTCACAATAAACTTCTCCGCATACGTGAGCTGTCTTACGTTTTTTTTGGATAAATCATTTTGTTACAGTCGCGGCAGAACTTTATAGTTTTACAAACTTGCCCTTGATGGGCTATTAAACACCGCTCATTTTTGAAGAAGCGGTTGCAAAGACGGCATGTGATGCCTCCGTGTTCAAGTTTACAGGGCGGAGAGATAGAATGGCAGGACGGGCAGATGTTAGAGCATCGATGCTCACCCTTGTTATTGTAGGGAATATGACAGGCTTCACAGAAATAATGACATACGAAAGCAGCAGTTAAGTTTGTAATTACATTATAATGCCCGTTGTGAAAGAGCAAGTTAATTTTAAATTTAGCGTCTTCATTACCTCCCTCAAAGTAAATATCCCGACCTTTTCTATCGTAACTGTATACTGTTATTCTGTATTTCTTAAGATGTGACTGGAATTTTTCAAGCTCGGGGATGCCGGCACCTTCCTCCGGCATTTCTACACGGGCCTTTGCTATGAGTTTATTAGCTCTGAATGTTTGTCTTTTCCCCTTGTCTTTTCGTATAGCGTAGATCTGAGGATCATTCTTTGCATACGCTTTGCCTACTACCAATGTTCTAGCCAGACATAAATTGTCTTTATTATTAATTACAACAATTCCCTTCCTAGCTTTACATTCCTCGTCAAAAGTGTTGTACATCTCTGGATGTACTCTCCCTTTACCAACGGGGACATTTACCCTTGTAACGTCAATTCTAAAAGTGTCGCTAGAGGTTAAAGATTCAGAGTTACTTTGAATTATGCCTCCAAAAATATCCCAGAGAACATCACCGCTAACTTCAGAGACAGGTCTCAAAGCTACGTACCCCGGTTCAGCACTTTTCAAACTTATAGATTGCATTTTAAACCCGAGATAATCAGTGGGTACAGTGTTGGCTTTAGCCTTTTCAACAATTTGATTAAAACCTTTACGAATCCAATCAAACTCAGAGATACCTCTTGGCGGTTTAGTGAATTTGAAAACAGTTTCCAACCCGTACAACCTGAAGTGTTTAACATAGGTTTCAGAGGTACCAATTACATTTACTGGGCTTTGAGAGCTCTTTTTAGAAACTTCCATCCTTTTCAGAGAATTAAATACTGAAAACTGAGAAAACAGTCTGAACTGTAATATACAACACTGTAACGCTTAAAAAGATCAAATACACCAACCTGAGTCAAGCTCGCTGATATAACTGAATTAATAGCGCAGAATCAACAAGACAATAATAATAATTTGTGCAAGAGAACACAACAATTACGCAGAAGCAGCATAAAACACTTCTGATCAGTGTGACGACTGAAGCAGATTGAGGTAATAGAGTCTATGTTTAGAGTTATATAGTATGTAGGAGAGTGTTGTACGTATGTATAACTACACATGTCAAAAAAAACACTAACACCGAAACTACACAAGTCAAAGCAGAGCTACAAGTTATGATGAAAGTTAAAGTAATAGAGGTAGCAGACAATACTCTAACTGAGAACTGTTCTAACCAAAACTGTATTAAAGAACAAGACTAGAGAGTGAGAATAATGGTGTAAGGATATGTTAGTCAGGTCCAGCCTGGTAAAACAATTAAATACAACACTACTCTAGCCATGTCATTAAGCACGCAAGATTACTACAATACATGAGAATTAAAACTACTACAATACAAGAAAACTAAAATCATTATAATCAGATCAAATATTATATTTGCCTGGTGCAAAATCAACGAACGGAGTATCGCAGGGACCTCTGACCAGTGCAAATGCAAACTCCAGAGTGAAGTGCAGAATGCAGAGTGAAGTTAACGCTTGAGAATAAAAAGCGCTAAAAGTATCGACCAATCAGGGCACATAACGCTAATTACAACCAATAGAATGCATTTTTATTATAACCAATTACAGAGCAGTATTTTAACTAGTTACAACGAGTTTGCTGCCAGAGACTTGTTTCGAATGTTGTGGTTAGATACGCAGAAGGAAGTGAGATTATTTACGCAGAAGGGAGTGAAGGTTGTGGAGGTTAGATGTACAGAAGGCTAGATGATTAACAGCAGAAGGACACGAGGGTAAAATAATTACCACAGAAGGCTAGATGGTTTACAACAGAAGGACACGGGGGTTAAATATGTAAAAGGAAACGTAGGTCAAATAATAACCACAGAAGACTAGATGATTAACAACAGAAGGACATGAGGGCTAAATAATTAACCATAAAGGGATGCAAGAAATAGATAGTTGCCAAAGAGGGTAGCAGAAGATAGATAGTTGCCAAAGAGGGTAGCAGAAGAGTCGCAGAGGGTAGCAATTACACCCCAATTCTATCCTCCATAAGAGTACATGTTATTCTATTCCCCCATAAGAGTCCATGTTAATCTATTCTCCATAAGACCCCATGTTAATCTATTCTCCATAAGACCAATGTTGGACCCAAGGTGGCCGCCCTAACTACTGCTATGACATTTGGTTTAGCAGATACAGGGTATTTGGTAAATGTCAGTATTAAAAAAAGGCCGCCATTTTAAAACGGATAAAGATAAGTGAGTTCTGATTCCACCAAAATGGGACTCTGTTGTAGAACTTTAAAATGATGTATAACTTGATATATGTTATTATTTGAAAATTCCGAGATTTGAACCAGTGACCCTCAGTTTTCGGAACACTCTGTATTTTTAACAAACTAAAAATATGTTTACGTTATTCCTTCTAGTCGATTTAAAGGAAAATAATTTTATTTCATCCGTCTAGGTCAATTGGTTTGTCTGAAATCGGTTTGAGACACCTTACGTGAGATACCCTGAGTAGGGGGCAATAGCCGATTCAACCCCAGCACAGAAGTGAGGATGCGAGAGTAGTGTGGGTTTGCGGGTTTTGCGCCGGAAGTGACGTCATCCGGTCACGTGACCGGAAGTGCTGAGTCATGAAAGATGTTATCTGGGGCTGAGCCAGTGACGTAGGCGGTTTTGTGACGAAATGAGTTAAAGTTCAAAGTTCAAGGTCACGGGGAGGTAATTTTAAAAAAGTACTACCTCGCACGCGTAAAATCCGATTGTGATTCGATAGTTTTAATTCGATAAAATATCGAATGAAAATTATCGAATGAAGCAATCGAATGATACGAGTGCGAGGTAGTACTAATACAAATATTACTTTATTTTATTTACAATAATTCATATTACAAATATTACTTTATTTACAATAATTCATGTTTACAATAGTTCCCCGTTGTTGGTTGTCATCGATGTTGTTGATCCGGACGAGTTGCGGCCTCGCCAGATGAATAGAGTCATAATGAATACACCTAATTTTGATGGACATTTCAACAGAGAGCTCGATGTACACCGGTCGAGAGCCGGAGGTGTACTGACTACTCGCTAGCTAGCGTTTTGGTATCAAACAAAATGGTGGGGGTAAAAGTGTGGTGGGGCGGAGCAGATGGCGGACGGCAGATGGCAGGCGACAGAGGTAGGCGGTAGGTGGCAAGTGCGCGGCAGATGGTTGCTACTACATCCACCATCATTAGTCAAACCCTATTAGGGATGACATTATTGCTTCTGCATCAGTAGATATTGTACTAGAAACTTCATGTACTTGTATTTCATCATTTGTATTGTCAGCTTGCTCAATATTAAAAGAAGAACATGTGGAAGAAACAGTAGTGCCTTGTATTTGCGAATCCATGTGAACTATGCAAGAGCCGCAGGTATACTGAAGTGATACAAGCATGTAGGATAGACACTCGCCTTTACCCCCCACCACACCAGTTTCCCCCACCAAGTTTTCACATCGCACAATAACTACGGGACATGCATTAGTTAGGGTCTAGCTCTGACTCTGTGAGGATCGGAGCTCCGTAACTGAAAACATTAACAATTCTTGCTCGACACTGTTTTTACGCAATCATAACAGTCACTGTGATCTAATTTATTGCATGTACTCATATGATGCATCTTGCGTAGCAGACAACTTGCTAAGAATGTTTCAGCCTGGAGTATTCTACGGCGAAATCGCTCACAATCCACTAACAGCGTAGACCTTCTATCTTCACAGTCGGAGAAGTAGAAGGTGGTGGCAGGCGGACTGTTGAAGGACACCTTCGTCATATTTCTGTAAAACTGTGACATCTTTAGAATAACACAAACTCTATAGGTAGATGTTAATCCTGCAAGAGCTAAAAGTATAATGATATAGCGCTAGCGTGTATGATACCCACCCGACCTACCCGCACAACAACGTTACCTCGTTATACTTTAAACTATAAATAACTTGTCGTAGTTTAATCCATAAACAAAGTATTTATTAATGTCAGGCCTTGAAAGTGTTGTTTTCGCGCTGTTTCTTCCCTAATCTCAGTCGGATCTGAATTATATTCGCACCATCTTGTTCGTCTGATTAACCCGCGTAATTTGAGTACCCACTCGCTATACTTTAACCCAATAATAAAGAAGTTATTAGTATGCAACCTTGAAAACATTGGTTTTTTCGCTATTTCTGCTATACCGTTGGGATCTTAATTCTGTTTGCACCATCTTGTTCGTCTGATTAACCCGCGTAATTTGAGTACCCACTCGCTATACTTTAACCCAATATTAAAGAAGCTATTAGTATGTAACCTTGAAAACATTGGTTTTTTCGCTATTTCTGCTATACCGTTGGTCGGATCTGAATTCTGTTTGCACCATCTTGTTCGTCTGATCAATTCGCGTAATTTGAGTACCCACATGACATACTTTGGACAAACTTAGTAGTTTTTTCGCTTCTGCTACTATACCCTTGGCCGGATCAAAATTCTGTTTGCACCTCCTTGTTCGTCTGATCAATTCGCGTAATTTGAGTACCCACATGACATACTTTGGAAAAACTTTGTACCCCCCCCCCCAACATGGGTCATGTTCAAGGTCAAGGTCAAGTTCAAGGACTTTGGGACTTAGAAAATTTCACAAAGTGGGCTGCACAAACAAACTCTCCTGCCTATGTACAGGCCAAGTCCCTAACTTGAAATGCTTAGGGTGGTCCTGAAAAGGACCGTTTGCGTGCTGAAGGTTGGTCGGGATAAGGATCAGTTCAAACTTTATTCTTCAAAACCCACTTTACCCTCCCATCTTTTCTGGTTAAGAATAACTCCTGTGTATCAGGTATCAGAGGAGGTGGCGGTGGGAGAGACTGCGGCAGACGCACCTCGATGTAGTGGATGGTGTGTTGAAACAGGAACACGTGGTCCCCGTTGGTTGCCACATATTTATACTCCGTCATCCGCTTCAGATTTCGAAACTCGACCTTGGAGACTTCAAACGGCGTCACCAAGTCGTTCAGCCCCATCACCCTTGTCCGTTGCATCACCTCATCGACAGTCGGTGTTGGAGACGAAGGTTGAGCCGCCGATGTAGAAGGCCGAGGCTGAGCCGATGTAGAAGGTCGAGGCTGAGTCGAGGGTCGTTGTTCAAAATACAGCGGATGACCATGGAGATTCCGTTTGAGAGACTTCAAAGTTGAAGGTCTCTTAAACCCGCTCCTTCTTTCCGTCGACCTCTTCAAAGATTCCTTTAAGCGCTGGAGTTTTTCAGGAGTCAGAGGAGAAGACATGGTGTAAATAGGATGGAAAAGAAAATGGATAAGATAGAGTTGGATAGAGCACGTGTGTACTGGTTGCAATCCAAAGCCGGAATGAGGCGGCTGGCAGAGTGAAGCAGGTCGTAAAGTGAAACCTTGCCCTATCCATATATGGGTAGAAAGCTGAGGACTGGTTTAGAACCGGCCCCCCCCCCCGGACGGAACCCCCCCCCCCCCGCGACGGACCCCCCCCCCGCGACGGACCCCCCCCCCCCCCCCCGCGACGGACCCCCCCCCCCGCGACGGACCCCCCCCCCCCCGCGACGGACCCCCCCCCCTTTTGGGTCATGTTCAAGGTCAAGGTCAAGGTCGAGGGAAAAATGTTCTTGGAAGTGCGGGATAAAATCCCGCAACGAAGCAGGGTTATCCCTTATCCCGCTTTCCCCTTAATATCCCGATTTCCCATTCTCCGTCTATATAACCCGAGATTTCGAGCGTCTCTTCGCAGTAGCCTGCCGCCCGTTGCGATGAACGTCCCACTGGGTTGCAGTGCCTGCTGCAGCGTAGGTCTGTTAAGTGTGCGTTGGGCCCGACGCGCAATTAAGAGATCCGCGCCCTTGCATGTTTAGTTAGTTTGTTTAAGCATGTTAGATAACGCTTGTAGTTTGCTGCTAGTTAAATATATTTAAGGGGATCTTGGTCAGGGGATTATTGTACTTCGGTTCGTAGTATTCTGAAGCCTACACAGTGATGAACGTCCTTGCGGTTTCAGAGTGCACGACTGTTGTAAACTGACCATATTTTGATGCTTTATAATAACATTGTAGATGGAATGTGTTTCCTTAACATTTAATGTTTTGTAGTTTGCTTAACACTTAATGCTTTTATCTTCAACGTGTCCTTGACCTAGATTAGGACTTAGAAAATATTCAAGAAACATTCAATGTACACAACCACGTTTTAGCACAAAATTTATGGAAGGGGAAATTTAATATATACTGCAACAGCGTGGTAAAAATCATCATATCGCTATGGAAGCTGTAGGTGTAAACACTTGGCTTGTTCCTTCCGAGCTTGCTATTTCAGAAGCCTTTCTGTCCATCCTTACTTATGAGTTTCGAGGCATTAAATTAAAAGTAAAAATAGAGCTGAGACCGTTGCATAGAAATGATATGCATTGTATTTTGGTGGAATGGGAATCGCCCTCCGGCATTAATCTTTTCCATTTTATCAAAAGATCGTGCAAGGAGTTTTGCGTAAAACGGATAACAGTCTCCCTTGTTTAAACGTAGTACAGATTTCTTCCAAAGTAAAATAGCAAAGGTAACACCTTTGCTATTTTACAAAATATTTTAACGTGTCCTTGACCCAGTTACCGGACTTGGAGCAATTCAAAGTGTGCTATACAGCGTTAGAACAAACTACTGTCGAAGCCCCCCCCCCCTCCCTCCCCCGATATATTCCTATAAAAGCGGGAGCAGCCCGCAGAGGGTTCGCAGTCGCAGACCGACAGCCTAGCTAGCTGTTTGCCCGCGCTGTCCGCAATAGTATCTCTAGTATAGAGTTGGTACCACTATATATTAGAGATGCTACCTTAGCTTAAGGCATGTCTGTGTATTATTAAGCATGTTAGAATAACGCTTGTAGTTTGCTGCTAGTAAATGTAGTTAGTTTAACTGTAGTTAGTTTGGTGTTGGTTTTAAAGTGTTTTTGAAGTGTTTTTTATTTACTAATGAAATATGTACTTTTCTTTCACGCTCCCATTCAAAAAGGTATGGCACGAAAACCGACCTTATGTCTTTAAATATCTCAGGGGGGATTATGTTTCTCAAATAAACACCTTTCCTAACCCCTTACAAAAAGGTATGGCACGAAAACCGACCTTAAGTCATTACGGCGCGCAAACCGGATGACTTTACCTATCTTAACCCTTACTCACGAGAAACAGATTCAGTCAGTTTGCTTATTTTTGGTTAAATTTAAGGGGACCTTGGTCAGGTAATTATTGTACTTCGGTTCGTAAAACTCTGACGCCTACACAGTGATGAACGTCCTTGCGGTTTCAGAGTGCGCGACTGTTGTTAACTGACCATTTTGCTTATCTTGGAGGATGCATCATCGGGGAAATAAACTTAAGGGGACCTTGGTCAGGTATTATTGTACTTCGGTTCGTAGTATTCTGACGCCTACACAGTGATGAACGTCCTTGCGGTTTCAGAGTGCGCGACTGTTGTTAACTGACTATATCGTTTGTGTGTTGGGTGAATAATTTTTTCGGGGGAGAGGTTAGTGTTCCGTTATCAGGTTCATTTGCCTATAATTGCGAGCTTTAAGCTAGTCCTCTTCTCCTAATACAGAGCGGGGAATAGAGCAGTTTGTGGTCCAAGTGAGAATCACTTACTGCTCTATTCCCCGTTTTGGCAACATGTTCAGATGACCTTGACCCACTTCGGGACTTAGAAAATTTTCGTTTAGTAAAACATTACAACAATATTCCTTCCCTAACCTCTAAAGCCCCCCCCCTCTACAACTGGGTATAAAAGGAGGGTTTTCACCAGTGGTAAAATTATTCTGCTGCTTACACATCACGAGTACAGTTCAGTTCCCGAGATGTCTGACCGTAGGAAGCAACTTTTGCCGAGGAAGGTTGAGCACTCTTCACCTGCTCCGTCATCTGCTCCGCCAGCTCCTTCCATCCTTCGGCAGGCGTTAATATTATCATGCATTGTTCCTGAGGAGCCTGCACCACGACCGCAACCACTTCAAGAAAACCTCGTTGCTCCCCCGTCCGCTTCTTCATCTTCTTCATCTTCTTCATCGTCTTCGTCGTCTTCATCTTCTTCGGCTACTTCTCGCTCACCTTCTCCATCACCGAGGAAGGATGAGCAAACAACTGCACCATCTTTGGCTTCACCAGCTCCTTCGCTTCTTCAGCAGGCGCTGGCAAGCATTCTTCCACCTTCTACACCAGGCTCTTCAACACCATCTGCAAGTCTACATTCTTCTTCTCCTACCAAACCTTCTACACCTTCTGTAAGTGTCCTTTCCCGTCCTTCAGTGATCTGTATTAACAACGAATCTCCTTCAGAGAAATTTCAACAATTAAAAACCTTGAGAAGGCAGTCTATACTTCCTGCACCAAGATGCAGCTACAGTTTTAAAAAAGGTGCAAGGAAAGGGGAACGTTGTGCTAAGTCTTGTGTTTTAAATGAAGAAGTATGCAGATCACATTTAAAACAAAATCACAAGGGCACCGTTTCTCTTTCTACACCCCATCCAGCAGTGAGACCAACCAAAATTCGAATTAATAGGCTTTGTAGAAATAAACGATACTTTTTTGTTAAATCAAAGGGCTTTGCAAAGGTGGTGGTTCAATGTGAAGGTAAATTGTACTATGTAGAGTTGCCTAGAGGCATGGACCTCCACGTCAAAGAACTTACCAAACAGAACTATTTAATTCGAAATGATACAGGTTTCAGTGTGTGGAAAACATTTAAAATAAAAAAAGATTAAAAAGTGTATTCCAAATTAAAAATAGTCTTTTCCAAATTAAAAAAAAAAGTGTGGACAACCTATTTACAATTTGTAGCATATGCTGCAGAGTGTAAATAGGTTGTCCACACCTTTTTTTTACAATGCTACAACGACCTTGACCTAAATAACGGACTTAGATATATTGTACTAAGTCAAAGATAAAACTTAAATGGAAAAAGGAGAAATATTATATTAAAGACATTATTCAACAGTAAAGAGGGGAGGGGGTAAGCGGGTATTTAAGCGAGAGATTCGGAATATAATTATTAGTTGTATCGTCATGAGCGTCAACAGCAACACATGGGGAAAGGAAATTAGCGAAGAGGAGTTGTACGCGATTGTTGAGGCTGCTGAAATGACTGAGGTTTATAAAATTAATAAGGTTGCAGAAAATGGTGCTCAGTCTCAACCGCAACAAACTACATCACCGATGCAGTCAACAACGCAACAACCAAGACCCTATCATGTTATCCTGGAGGAGTACAATGAGGCGATGAGGTACGCCTTTACTAAGTGGTGTGGTCAACCGCGTTCTCCTGAACAATGGGAGGAGCATGATGCAGACTTTCGCCTGGTTGCAGACTTAGAACTTGAGCTTCAAAGAACAAAGGCTGCTCAATAGTGAGAAGAGTTATTGTTTACTTTAAAATACAGAGCGGGGAATAGATCAGTTTGCGGTCCAAGTGAGAACCACTTACTGCTCTATTCCCCGTTCTGGCAACTGGTGTAAATGACCTTGGGACTTAGAAAATATTCGTTTGATAAAAAATAATGAAAGATCTTCTTATTTCTCACAACAATATCTTTTCCTAACCCCCACCACTACCTAAACTAAGTATAAAGGAGGTTCTACATCGCTGGTAAAAATGAGTACTCTGCTGAAAATGAATGCATCCACTACTTCTATCTCTGCAGCAACTATAATAGTTAGCAGACGGGTCGAAAACATTGATCAGGTGCTTGCTGTAAGGAGATTACTGCTACGGTATCTTGATATAGAGGTTAGTTGTCAATTGTACATGTGGAGACCAACAGGTGAAGTTTATAGTAGTGAAAATGAAGCATTTGAAACAAACTACAGTAGAAAGTTATATAAAATCTTTGGTAATATGGTAAGGTTAGTCGATAAAGGATGGAACATTAATATAACATTTTATATTGTTCCAAACCTGTAATTAAAGCAAAAAAAAAAAAAACAAAAAAAAAAAAAAAAACGATGGGTATATAAGCCCGATGTTACAGAGACAATTATCACTTTGGTTCTGAATTGCGTCAAGAGAGCACCTACCATGGTATACCTCCACTATATTGACTCTACTGCTAAAGCGGATACTTTTATCCAGCGTGTTTACCAACTGTTAACGGAGTACCAACATGTTCAGGTCAAAGGATTGGGTATTCGTGGAACAGAAGAAGTAAAAATAGATGTAAAACCAATCCCTTTGAAGAAAAAAATTGTCCAATTATTACAAGAAGGCTACACACTGTGCCTTTATTACACAACCTCATAAACTAAATAAAACGCCAAAGGGGGGGGGAATACAGAACGGGGAATAGATCAGTTTGAGGTTTGAATAAGAATCTCTTACTGCTCTATTCCCCGTTCTGGTAATAGGATAAGGTGACCTTGACCCACTTACAGGACTTAATCATTTGTGTTACAATAATACCTCTTCCCTATCACTTTTCCCTACCACTTGCACTTTCAACACTTACCCCCACCACCACCGAAATCATGTATAATAGGTGGTTTCGTATTAGTGGTAAATCAGTCTGCTACTTGGAATCATGTCGCCCAGAGATAACATTTTCCCTTCTAAGAAGACTATACTAGAATTGATTGAAAATATTACATTAAATTTAAACGAAGATGAAGACGATGATGATTCAGAGATGGAAGGTGAACTATTTAGTGATCTTGAACTATTTAGTGGCTTTGAACTACTGAGTGAGTTTGCTAGCAGTGAACCATATCTTGGAGAGATGGAGCTGTTGGAGCTGTTGACTGACGACGAAGATGTCGATAATAATGAACCGGAATGTCATCATCAGTTGCTTTGCTTGGAGGAAATGGACCTTGTTGATAGTGAAACCCCTCCAAGCAGTATTAATATCGATGATGTAGTTCTAGATCCAGTCACAGGGAACTTTTGTGTTCGTCGTCGCTTATTTAGTGATATGAGCTCATCATCATCATTATCATCGGAAGAATCTGAATAAGTTTTTGTTGTCTTCAAATAGTTTACTTTAAATACAAAGCGGGGAATAGATCAGTTTGTGGTTATAGTGAGAATCACTTACTGCTCTATTCCCCGTTTTGGTAATATCGTTGTATGACCTTGACCCATTTACATGATTAAAAAAGTGGGGTAACTTATACATTTAATGGTGGGGGAACGTCTATTAAAAGACGATGCAACAGTGTATATTTATCATATAGACATGATGAACCCACCAGGAAACTCCGTTTGCTACAGCTTTCCCCTCATCGATATCGATGATGTGATAAAACTTACATCAATAACAAAACGGTTCGAACTCGAAAGGCGACTCATAAAAGTCGACGTAATTCCACAAGATCTTCGTTCGGCAATGTTGACTATTGAATATGTTAAAGATGAATCTACAACTGAAGATCCCTATTGTTTTATGAAATTTTTAGTTGATCAAGATGCAATGTGTACAATCCAACTTCACATCCGAGTTTAAAATTTATCAAATGTTTCTGTTGGAGAAAATTGTCTTAGTTAAATACAGAGCGGGGAATAGATCAGTTTATGGTTTAATATAAAATCATTTACTGCTCTATTCCCCGTTTTGGTAAATTTGTTCAATGACCTTGACCTAAATACAGAAATTTGTAGCCTCCAGCTACAATAGTAAATATAAAATGCAAAAAAAAAAAAAAAAAAAAAAAAAAAAAAAAAAAAAATAGTAAACTTAACGTAATACGTACCCCCATTACTTTTGCTAGGGTATAAATAGAGGGGTATTTGCAGTGTTGTTCATTATTGCCTTGACCCTTGTGGAGATCGCACCTACATTATGCATCGCTGCGATATTTGCAAGTCTTCATTTAAGGATGAATTTATTTTAATGATACATAAAGAACTGAAACATAACAAAAACCAAAATGAAGAATATGAAGAAGAAGAATTGAAAGAAATAGATCAAATGTTAGCTCAACACCAAAATTCCAGACCTAGTGTTATTCAATATGCACCATCAACATCGCCTTCTACCTCTGCTATGTCTACACTTCACCGTCCTTCAACATCATCATCATCTGCATCGACTTCTACGCCTGTTCTGTCTACACTTCATCATCCTTCAACATCATCAGCTGCATCGACTTCTACGCATGCTCTGTCTACACTTCACCGTCCTTCAGCATCAACAGCAGTAAATGTAAAACTACATGCCCGAGCACTTCCGGGTAATGTAGTAACCCACTTCAAAATTGACAATGCAAAATTACAACTCGAAGAGTTTTTAAATAACGCAAAAGGATTGGTAAGCAACACTTTGCAAAATGAATTAAAAAGATTAAATTTTATTAAATTTGGACTATTAATGGATGCTTTATTTACAAACATTCAAAATGAAACTTCACCGAGAGGGTTTTTAACAAAAAACCGAACTATTATGTTTTCGTCAGATATTGATTCAATCGTATCTGAATGTTTTGAAGAGCTAATGACTAAAATACAAGAACATGAAGGAAGAGGCTCTGGATGGAATTTGTTAAGCATCACAGGGCTAGACTTAAGAGTACACAAACACGGCTATGGAATTCGAGGAAGTAGCTACATTCCTCTACCAACAAAGATTAGAAATACCTTATCCTGCGTCAACGTACAAAATCAAGATACTGAGTGTTTTAAATATGCTATGTTGGCCAAATATGTAACAATTCATCCGGAAAGACCAAGTCACTATTATGAAGAAGTACAACATAGATATAATTTCCAAGGGATGACTTACCCTGTTGCTATAACAGACGTTTCAAAATTTGAAAAACAAAATCCTTCAGCTTCTGTCAACCTCTTCGGATTGGATTCGACAAACAATTTGTACCCCTTGCGTATAACACCAAATGAGCGCAGAGATCATACCGATTTGTTATTAATTACTAAAGGTGATATTTCACACTTTGTGTATATCAAAAAATTTGAAAGTCTTGTTTCTAATCAATTATCTAAGCATAAAATAAAGATGACAATTTGCAAAAGATGTTTTTGTCACGTGAACAAAGAACTAAGAAGGGGAGGGTCTGATTGGTTAGTAGAACACCAGCGGTTATGTAATGGAAACTATGAAGTAAGAATTAAATTGCCGCATCCTAGCAGAGCGCAGATAAAATTTGACAAAGTAATACAACAATACCGTGTACCTGTTGTTGTTTACGCTGATTTCGAGTCTTCTTTACATCCGCTTGAACAACAAGAAGAGGACGTTACAAGAAGAAGCAAATACCAACTTCATTCACCAAACAGTTATTGCATACTAATTAAATCCACGTTGACTGAAGACCATCTTCAAAAATATGGACTATCATCTTCTCCAAAGATTTATCGCGGTGAAGAAGCAGCCAAATACTTTGTCGATGATTTGTATGACATAGCTGCAAAGGTAGAAGAACTGTATGGAACAAAGGTACCCATGTCACCTATGGAAGAAGAAGAACTTCAACATTATGATTCAACAACAACGTGTTATTTGTGTAATAACACCTTTACACTGGATAACGTTAAAGTTCGTGACCATGATCATCTTACGGGAGCGTACAGAGGTGCAGCCTGTAACGCTTGCAACTTGAACTACAAACTACCATATTTTATCCCCGTAGTTCTGCACAATCTGAGTGGTTATGATTCGCACTTCATAATCCCCGAACTAGGAAGAGATAATGGAGCAATAGACGTTTTGGCTACTACAATGGAAAAATTTATAAGCTTTTCAAAAAAGGTGGGTAAAATTAAATTAAGGTTTGTTGATTCATTTAGATTTATGCCTTCAAGCCTCATGAAATTATCTGAAAATCTAAGAAGAACAGATTTGATAGAAACAAGCAAAATTGTACCCAATAGTAAAATGGATTTGGTTCTTCGAAAAGGAGTCTTCCCCTATGATTACATCGATGGACTGCATAGATTTGATGAAACATCACTACCTTCACCAGAACACTTCAAAAACAAACTTAATGATTCGGAAATATCACTTGAGGACTATCAACACGCACGTCGAGTATGGAACGAGTTAGATATGAAGACCTTAGGAGATTACTCGGACTTTTATGTCAAACTAGATGTAACTCTTCTTTGTGATGTAATGGAAGAATTCCGAAACACCTGTTTTGCTGCATACGGTTTGGACCCTCTACATTCGTATACTTCACCAGGATTAGCTTGGCAAGCCATGTTAAAAGAAACAAAATGCAAACTCCAACTTTTAACAGACATTGACATGGTTTTAATGGTTGAAGCTGGAGTAAGAGGCGGATTGACCCAAAGTGTTACCAGACATGTCAAAGCCAACAACAAATACCTACCCGATTACGATGAAACCAAACCGTCAACCTATTTAGGATATTTCGATGCAAATAACCTGTACGGATGGGCAATGTCAAACCCACTTCCTTTTGATAACTTTAAATGGATTAATCCCGACTCTATTGGCGATATTTTACAAATTCCGAAACATGGTGACACTGGATATATTTTGGATTGCGATTTTGAATACCCAGAAAATTTACATGATCTTCATTATGACCTTCCACTTCTTGCTAAAACAGAAATTTCACCAATTGGAAAACACCCCAAATTAATGATGACATTAAATAATAAACAACGCTACGTGGCTCACTTTTGGGTGGTTCAACAAGCTATCGAATTAGGACTACGTCTAACAAAAATTAATAGAGTTTTGGAATTTTCTCAATCATGCTGGTTGAAACCCTACATTGATTCAAATACCATCAGAAGAGCAGCAGCTACATCAGACTTTCAAAAAGATTTCTTTAAATTAATGAATAATGCGATATTTGGAAAAACATTGGAAAACAAAAGAAGACACAAAAATGTTAAACTTGTTACCGACGCAAAAAAATTACAGAAACTAGTACAGCAGCCAAATTTTGGAACATCTATAATTATTAATGAAAAACTTGTAGCAGTGTCCATGAAGAAGACGAGTGTGAAGATGGATCGTCCTTTGTATATAGGCATGTCAATCTTGGACATCTCAAAAACACACATGTACGATTTTCACTACAACAAAATGGTGGCGTTCTACGGAAGAGAAAATATATCTATTACATATATGGACACTGACGCTTTCATATATCGCATAGTAACATTGGACATGTATAAAGATTTGCGTACATTTATTTACAAGAACGACTTTGATTTCTCCGATTATCCAAAAGATCATCCAAACTACGACAATGACAGACACAAAAAAGTACTAGGCAAATTCAAGGATGAGGCTAATGGTGTTCTGCTTGAAGAGATTGTTGCATTGATGTCTAAACTATATTCTTTGAAACTCTATAATGAAAAAGAAGAAGAAGAAGAAAAGAAGAATAGCTATATTAAGAAAGCTAAAGGTGTAAAGAGTTTATATTTAAAGAAGAAAGTGCATTTTGAACACTACAAGCAATGCTTATTTGAGGATAACATAATTACAGCTAAATTCAACACCATCAGAAGTTTTAACCATCAGCTGTACAGCGTGACTGAAGTTAAAAAGGCGCTATCCTGTAATGACGACAAAAGACAAACACTTCCAGACAAAATCAACACATTACCATTCGGCCACTACTCCCTCAACCCTATTGACGAGTAACCTTTTCATCGTCCTAGATCCTTTATCCTTTTCCTTTCCGTAAAAAAAGGGGAAACACAGCAATGTTAAGCTGTGTTTCCCCTTTTTTTACACAAGTTTTAAATGACCTTGAACTATATGTATATATATATATATATATATATATATATATATATATAAGCAGATTTATACCAAAGAATATTTAATACCATATCAGCTGCCTTCGTGAAACCATCATGTCAGACCTGAAGGAGAAGATTATTAATGAACTACACAAACCTGCAAGAATAAAGTTTCCAAGAAGAAATACTGTTATAAAAGGGATAAATGATCTATATCAAGCGGATCTAATTGAAATGCGACCGCATAGCAGAATAAACAAAGGATTTAAATATATACTCACAATTATTAATTGTTTTACAAAAGTTGCAGACGCTTTGCCTCTAAAGGACAAGACTGGTAAAAGCGTAACAGAAGCCATGGAAATAGCCATAAAAAGAGATAAAAACAAAATTAAACATTTACAAACTGATGATGGAACAGAATACTTTAATACAAACTTTGCACAGTTAATGAATAAATATAAAATAAATCATTATTCTACAAATTCAGAGAAAAAAGCAGCTATTGTAGAAAGATTCAATAGAACCTTGAAAGGAGCACTGTATAAACAATTTTCAAAAAGAGGTTCTTACGTATGGTATGATGTTTTACCACAATTAATAAATGATTATAACAACAGGTTTCATAGAACTATTGGTATGAAACCTAACAAAGTAAATAGAAGAAATGCAAAAGATGTATTAAAACGCATAAAGAAAAATACAAAGCCTAAAGTAGAAAAAATGCAGCCAAGAAAATTTAATGTAAGTGATAAAGTACGGATTAGTAAATATAAGGGAGTGTTTACCAAAAAATACCTTCCCAATTGGACGAATGAAGTTTTTACAGTGTATAAAGTGCAACCGACTGTACCTGAAACGTATATCCTAAAAGATAACAAAGGAGATTTGTTGCAAGGTGCATTTTATGGACATGAAATGTTAAAGTCAACAGTAGGTGATGTATATCTTGTTGAAAAAGTGTTACAAAGAAAAAAGGACGCAGTTAAAGTGCGGTGGTTAGGGTTTAACAAAACTGAGGATTCATGGATACCTATAAAGGACTTGGTTTAATACAAGCAACTCATTTCATCGTTAACCTTTGAGCAGGATGGAGATTATTCACCATAAAGATCGATTCAATATTAATAACATAGATGATTTAACTGTGGATAACGTTAAAATCAACAATGGTAAACACGGTAGTTTACTTCCAAACACTGTTCGATGTATAGTAAGTGGCCCCTCAAACTGTGGAAAGACCAATGTTGTCTTTAATTTGATCACTAATCCGCAGGGATTAAGGTTTAGTAACCTATATATTTTTTCAAAGTCTCTACATCAACCAAAGTATCAATTGCTGGATAAAATCCTATCTGATGTGTCTGATGTTAATTTTTACAAATTTAACGCTAGTGATAGCATTATGCAACCAAACGAAGCGAAACCGTATTCTGTATTTATATTTGACGATGTATCTTGTGAAAATCAGGATACTATTAGAAACTACTTTGCCATGGGAAGACATAATAACATCGACAGCATATATATAGGACAAAATTATAGCAAAATCCCAAAACAACTTATCAGAGATAATGCAAATATTCTAATTGTATTCAAACAAGATGATACTAACCTAAAACATATATATAACGATCATGTGAATGCGGATATGCCATTTGAAAAGTTTAAAGAGCTTTGCGGAAAAGCATGGGCGGAAAAGTATGGATTTTTGGTTATTATGAAAGATCAAGCTATAAAAGATGGTCGTTATAGAATAGGTTTTGATAAATTCGTTTTAATACACTGATTAGCGGTATTACTGTACAAGTCGTCAAGGTGTGAAGATGGTTAACCAGGAAAAGCTATTAAAGGAAATAAAATCACTTAGTGATTCTATTAGACAAAAAAACCGAGCTTTAAAATCAGGTATAAATGAAAGAGAGCAATTTTTAGAAACAACATTCAAACCTGTTACTGAACCTTTAAAGCGATTAGCACAAAATATGGAAAGACCTTCAATTCGCTTCGAAGGAGACAAAATGCTACCAATTTCCAAATATGAAGAAGAATTTCAGAATGATGAAAGTTCTGACCAGTTACAAACATCTGAAGAAAGCGACGAGTATGAAGAAAGCGGAGATATAGGAGATTTAAGGGAAAAGAACATTGCAGGAGATACAAGTACAGAAGATACAAGTGCGGAAGATACAAGAGCAGAAGAAGAGGATATCAACCCATCCAACTTAAGCAAATTAGGCACAGATATTATGTTTAAAGGAACACTTGGAAGAAAATATACATTAAAAATGTTACATGGCACACATGCTAATCGAAATTATCATACATATGGAGCTAGAATAGAGGATAAAGGATTAATGATTGGAGATAGAAAGTTAGATATAAACGAAAATGATGATATAGTTATTGGTGATAAGAAATATAAAGGTACAACAGGTTTGTTTGAACTCATCTTTAAAAATAATCCTGGTAAATATACTAAAAAGGATTTACAATTGTTTAAAAATATACTAGAGTATACAAATGCACATAGAAAAAAATATTCCAAAGAACTACCTATTCATAGAAACAGGTCAATAAAATACACAAACATTATATCTAGTCTTTTCCCCGCGAAATCAAATAAAGCTCCAATTAAAAGAAGAGCTTTATCTTCTGCTGAATTAAATGTTTTGCATAAAAAAAGAAAAACAACTGATCCTACTACATCTGGAAGGGGATTATTAAAAAAATTGTATAAAACCAATATAATATATTACAACGATATAAATAAGTTAGTTGATCGAATGAGGTTATTACATGAAGCTATGGAAGCCGGGCACACTGGTTTAGAAAACGAATGGGTAGCTTTGGTTGATGAACTGCGAAAACGAGAAATAATTGTTCAGTAGACGTATATATATATATATATATATATAGTAAGAACCTAAACGATAGCGATTCAGTTACATCATGAGTGTGGACAAGTTTGGACGGTATTCCGAGTTTGGAGTAAAATCTGGATATAGTGAAAAAAGAGCTGGGTTTCCGTTAACACCTGATGGTAATTATAATTTTGAAGGAAAAGTAATTCAAAATGTTGGTGATCCGCTTTTGTCTTCTGATGCGGTTACGGTACAATACATGGATAAAAGAACCCCGATTGTACACGAAGACCATTGGGGATTTTCCGGTAAAAGGTTAAGCAATATAAAACATCCCATTTATGATGGTGAAGCAGTAAATTTAGCGACTTTAAAATTGTTAACGATTTACAAAAAGAATGAAACTGATACAAGCTATGATGTAAAAAAATTAAAATTGTCAAATGTAGGTGATTGTGAGCAGGATGGAGACGCTGTAAATAAGAAAATATTTGATATAGTACACAAGAAATGGACTACAGAATATGAAAAACATATGGAAAGGTTTGGTGCAGCTTTATTTAATTATATCCATCGGGCTTCAGGAAGAGCTGTAGCTTCAGATGTTGACAGCCACAATTATTTAGACTGGAAAAAGATACACAATCCAGAAAAACCTAATCAATTAGATAAACCGTCTGAGCCTTCTAAAGTCAAGACATTAGGAAAGGGGGATAAAGTGAATGTGATTAATGAACCAACAGAAAACGATGAAGATTATATAAGAGAAAAAAGAATTTAAATACCCATGATAAGGGATAAAGCATCAGTTATATTCGAGAGATGATACAGAGAGGATGATGGAATCCAATATTACTGCGTGGAGTTTAATATCTCAAGAGCCGAGATTTCCCCAAGGAGTGCTGACAGATGGTTTTGTTCAACGGTTTGATAGATATATGGATTGGGAACAACTTTCCATACACTACCTCTTCACAATGACTATGTTAAGAATTTATTTTCACAGAGTTAACTGGATTCATATTTTACAAAAACAACAGTTTTCAGAAAACTTCCTTGTAGAGATGACATCAAATTTTAATAACTGTTGGGAAGTAATAAGTAAATATCAAAATCTCTCTGAAAATTACATTGACAATTTTAAAGATAAACTAGACTGGAATGTGTTATTTAATTACCAACGATTGAGTGGCAAGTTTCTAAGGGAACATGACAACTATTTAGATTTTATTCATTTTACCGAAAACAACGATACCCATCACCAGCGGAGAAACATTTGAAACATCTTCAATTACACCTTATTTCTATTTTTACTACTTTTATTTATTATGTCTACATTTAATTAATTAATCCATTTCTATATAATAAATGGATTTTAAACAGTATATATAATACAAGAAGCCAAGACTAATATTACATTCATTGTAAAACATTTATAGAGTGCACCTACTGACTGTAAGTTTGGCTATAAATAGTCATGCCGAGGGCTAAACGCATCAGTCATAATCGAGAGAGATTACAGAGAGGAAGGGGAATAGCATCAACAGCATTTTCTCTATTAAGTAAACCGGTTGGAGCTATAGTTAACAAGGCGATTGATTTATTACCTGTGGAATTACATTTACCTGGAGGATATCAATATTGTGGTCCTGGAACCAAATTAGAGAAACGGCTTGCTAGAGGAGATCCTGGAATAAATAAGCTTGATCAGGCTTGTAAACAGCACGATATAGCGTATTCCAAATTTGGTGATACAAAAAATAGATCAATAGCAGATAGAGCACTTTCTGAGAAAGCTTGGCAAAGAGTAAAATCTAGTGACGCGAGTATTGGTGAAAAAGCATCGTCTTTAGCAGTAACAGCAGCAATGAAAGCAAAAACTACGTTTGGAGGAGGAAAGAGAAGAAGGCGTGGGAAAAGACCCGCTAAGAAACAAGGAGGTAATATCAGAAGAAAACGTCGATCTACTAGTGGTAAAGGTAAAAAGAAACCAACAATATGGTCAATGATAAAAAAGGGAGGAGGACTATACCTAAGACCGTATCGTGTGTATTAAATAAGAAAGAGCAATTAATAATTAAAAACAAAGAATTAACCAATGAAGAACTGATTACATATGCTTCTTGTTTGAAAATCCCATTTTTTAGAGGAGTATTTATGAAAGATGAATTACCGGTTAAAATGTGGAAAAATGAGACTGGTATAGTAAATTTGGATAATAGTGAAGGATTAGGCACTCATTGGGTGTGTTACAAGAAACTTGGTGAAACGATTTATTATTTCGACAGTTTTGGAAACCTTCCACCACCGAAAGAACTTCAACAATACTTTCGTGCGGCAGAAAATGTTTTTTACAATTATACAAGAAAACAACCTGATGATACATCCATTTGCGGTCATTTATGTTTAGACTTTTTAGCTAAAAGTGTTAGTCAACTTTAAGATGTCTTCGTATACAGTGTCATTAACCGGTAACTCATGTACTTTGCGCAGTATTCTGTTTCCAGCGCTACGTTTGCAAAAAGGAAGACTATGGGAAGCCGCATTATTGGATTTAACAACATATAACTCTATTCCAAACGTTAGTGAAGGAATTAATAACAAAATACATTATTACAAGACAAAAGATAATAAAGGAAAATATTCAGCTTTGGAAGAATTCAGTTTACCAACAGGAGCTTATGAAATTGATAATATAAATGAAGTTATACAAAAACATATGGGAAAAGAAAATATAACGATAAAAGGCAATAACAATACAATGAAAGCCGAAATTACTTCTAAGTATTATATTGATTTTGGCCAAGAACGTTCAATTGGTAGTTTATTGGGGTTTTCTAAGGAAACAAAGGTATTAGAACCTAATACAACTCATTCTGGGAATAGAACTGTGACGATCATCAAAGTAAACAGCATAGACATTACATGTAACATTATACAAGGATCCTACAGAGATGGAGAAAATCGGCATATATTACACACATTCTACCCATCAGTCGCACCGGGTTTCAAGATAGTAGAAAAGCCTCAAAACCTTGTGTACCTACCGTTAAACACCAGTTTCATTTCAGACATCGTGCTGAACATAGTGGATCAAGACGGAAACCTTATTGACTTTCGAGGAGAAGCTATTACTGTAAGAATACATATAAAATCATCCGCTTAGATAATGGGGTTATCATTTAAAAAGAGAGAGCCAACCAGCAAAGAGGTCAGTAGCTCATCAGCTGTAGAAGGATTAACAAGTGACAACATTCGTTTTCTAGAAGAAATTGGATTAAAGGTCATTAACAATGGATATACTGGATATAGCGCAGGGCCCAACATTCGACGAGACCTTATGGGAAAAGGAATATCACACGCACAACCCTTACGCTTCGTCCAAATTAAACAATAACGATGAAATTAGGATTCCTATACAACAACAAGACATTTATACTCTTCCATGCGAAAGTTATTTATATATTGAAGGAAAAGTAACAAAAGCTGACGGTACTGTTGGAACCACTGTTCCGTTCATAAATAATCCTATGGCATTTTTGTTTGACGAGATTAGATATGAAATTTCAGGAGTTACAGTCGAGAGGGTTAGGTGCCTATCATACACGATAACGCTCCATCATTATTCTTCCAGCTCTTGACGGATGAACATCTACCTAGAGGATCTGAAAAATGTCGCAGTTTTACAGGAACATGAGGAAGGTGACCTTCAGTAGTCCCCTTGACACTACTTTCTACTTCCCTGACAATGAAGACAGAAGGTCTACACTTTTAGTGGACAATGAGCGGTTTCGTCGAAGAATAATCGAGGTTGAAACACTTTTAGCTAGTTGTTTGCTTCGCAAAAAGAACCATATGAATACATGCACCGGTTTAGATCATAGTAGCTGTTATACTTATACAGCGTTGAAGCGCAAACATTATTGAAGTTTTTAGTTACGGAGCTAAGGTCTTGACAGTCTAAGAGCTAAACCCTAACTAACACATGTAAACTAGTTATTGTGCGATGTAAAACTTGGTGGGGAGACTGGTGTAGTGGGGCGACTGGTGTAGTGGGGGGACTACCATATGCCGCACACTTGCCACCTGCCGCCTGCCACCTCCCACCAACCATCTGCTTCGTTCTACTACACTTTTACCCCCACCATTTTGTTTGATACCAGAACGCTAGCTAGCGAATAGTCAGTACACCTCCGGCTCTTTACCGGTGAACATCGAGCTCTCCGAGACGCTCTTCACAAAATAACAATATCATTTCACTCAAGGTCTGATAGATGTTTCTATTTCATTGCCGTCACGTATTATTTCCTCCTGACAGCAATGAAATGCAAACACCTAACAGAACAGATAGGTGTCAAAAACACAACATGGACTCTGCGCAGGGATCGAAGTATCTACCGTCTTTCTTCAGAAAGCAAAGTGATGGCCGCAACTCGTCCGGATCAACAACATCGATGACAACCAACAACGGGGAACTATTGTAAACATGAATTATTGTAAATAAAGTAATATTTGTAATATGAATTATTGTAAATAAAATAAAGTAATATTTGTATTAGTACTACCTCGCACTCGTATCATTCGATTGCTTCATTCGATAATTTTCATTCGATATTTTATCGAATTAAAACTATCGAATCACAATCGGATTTTACGCGTGCGAGGTAGTACTTTTTTAAAATTACCTCCCCGTGACCTTGAACTTTGAACTTTAACTCATTTCGTCACAAAACCGCCTACGTCACTGGCTCAGCCCCAGATAACATCTTTCATGACTCAGCACTTCCGGTCACGTGACCGGATGACGTCACTTCCGGCGCAAAACCCGCAAACCCACACTACTTGCGAGGAATCACCCCCCCCCCCGGATGACCTTGACCTTGACCCCAAGGTCACCCCCGAGGGCACCCCCCCCCCCCGATGACCTTGACCTTGACCCCGAGGACACTCCCGAGGGCGCCCCCCCCGTCACGTGACCCATTAACCTAACTTAAACCTGGCACCTGGCGTGAGGATGCGAGGAAGCCCCCCCCCGTCACGTGACCCATTAACCTAACTTAAACTTGGCACCTGACGTGAGGATGCGAGGAACCCCCCCCCCCGTCACGTGACCCATTAACCTAACTTAAACCTGGCACCTGGCGTGAGGATGTGAGGAAGGCCCCCCCCCGACTCGTCTAACCTTACTCTAGCCTGCATCTGTAAACCTCGCTTTCGTTTCTATTATTTCTTTTAGTTTTATAATTTGTATTTTACCATAGAAGAGGTAATTAAGGAAAAGGGTTTAAAGGTATATTTATTTATTATCGAAATTTTCCGCAATTACATTTTCTAATTGTGCTAGTAGGAGTTGGCTTTGCTCCTCCAGCCTTCGCATTTCCTCATCCATCTGCGCGGTTGCGGCGATGTCCCCAACGGGAGCGGCGGTGTCCTCGACGGGAGTGGCGGTGTCCTCGACGGGAGCGACGTCCGACATCCCAGACATGCCCTCCAAGTCCTGGAGCAACGTCCGGAGGTCCTCCTCAGGGTACCGGGGAAGGGCGGTGGCGTCCTCGACGGGAGCGGTGGCGTCCGCAAAGGGATAAGGCGGCGGCGGGGGTTGCTGTGGCTCGGGTGGAGTCGAGGTGGGTAGAACCGCCCGTACCTCAGCCGCCTCGTGCGTTCGTGCATGTCTCCTCCCTTCAGTCAGACTTTGGAAGGCCGATCCGCAGACGGAACAGTCATATAGCGGCGCGTGACCGTGAAACCTCCGCGCGTGTCGGAGCAGGTTGTCTGTGCGGCTGCAGCGTCTTGAAAAGTAGGGGCAGGGGTACATAGTGTCGGGCGGTTGTGGAGAGACTGACGACGGTGGTGGCGGGACGATTACACAAATAAACAGTTGGAATTTTCCCTAGATAAACAACAACAGTCGGAAATTTCCTCAAAACAGATCGGGCGTGCCCCCCCTCCCCCCGACATCAACTGGTGTGAGGATATACCTGCCTCGCAACATAGCCTGGCGTGAGGATATACCTGATCCCCCCCCCCGTCACGTGACCCATTAACCTAACTTAAACCTGGCACCTGGCGTGAGGATGCGAGGAAGCCCCCCCCCCGACATCAACTGGTGTGAGGATATACCTGCCTCGCAACATAGCCTGGCGTGAGGATATACCTGATCCCCCCCCCCGATATCAACTGGTGTGAGGATATACCTGCCTCGCAACATAGCCTGGCGTGAGGATATACCTGATCCCCCCCCCGACATAACTTGGTTCGAGAGGGCGGGCGTGGGCGTCTCCGGAGGAGTGCAATAGACCCTAGGTCCGGCGGCGCACGGTCTCAGTTTCGTCCGAGACTTCTTCACGAGCGGTCACAGCAGCGGCATGAGCAACGCGGCCGAAGTGGATCGAACGATCCGCTGTTTTATGGAGGAGTGGAACGTGATCAACGAAGAGAACGCCAACGCCGCCATCCCCATACCGTCGCAGCAACAACGGACGGCTAAAAAGAGGAAGTCCAACGGCGGGTGGACCGCGAATAAAGAAGTGCCTGGTGATTCCCCTACACTGAGTTGGACCGCGGGCGAGCGCCAGTATACGGTGAAGAACCCGGCCAACAATGGCAACGTCCTTCTGAAGATGAACGTTTTCCAAGGAGGTCGCTCGACTTGGGCCTGCGGCCTGTATTTAGACGAGCAGCGGGACGACGAGATCTGTATGATTCTGACGGATCTGCTGACTAGGCTGCAGAACCTATGGTTGACCAACAGCGAGACGGGAGAGCCTAGATTCGACGGAATCGTCAGGACCGTCAGTACACTGCCCACCTGGAGGAAGATCGCGGATCGGTGCGTTTCCACCGTCGCCATCCCCAAAAAGCGGAAAAAGACGAAAAATAAATGAAAAAAATTAAGTAATTCGATCCTTCTCTTTCCTACTTTTCCTTAATTTACACTATTGTAAAATAAAATAAAAAAAAATAAATAACGTAATAAGGCGAATGAGCGTGTTCCTCGATATACAAATCCAGTTTCACCACTCCTCCACTCCGCCATCCCTCCACTCCTCCTCTACTCCTCCTCCACTCCTCCACTCCTCCTCCACTCCTCCTCCACTCCGCCAGTTGATGTTTTCATCACTGCACCTCCTCCGCGGTTGCCTACAAAAGGCGACTCGGTAGCGAGAGCCGGTCATTCTGCATCCAGCCACTGTGTCATGCTCAACACGGACCAGAAGATGGACCTCAGGACAGCCCTCAACAGCTGCAAGGCCGCGGGTTACACCCGCATCGTAGACCTACAGGAGAACGTGGTGTATCCCATTCGCTCGTTTGAGCGAGTGGACACACCGTACGGCGAGGCGGTGATGGCCACCTTGGAGGGTCTTGTCGGCGACGACCCGATCCTGATTTACATGCCCCGGCGATACCTCACGGTCCTGGACGATAACACCATCACGCAGTATAACGTTGGCGTGAGGCCGAGGATGAGCCTTGTGAAGAGGAGCAGCTCTTCAGGCAGTAAAAGTCCTCTCCTAGAATTTGTATAAATAAATGGTATTCCTTATTCCCTTATTTCCTTCAATATTAAAAAAAAATTAAAAAGAAATCAAATAAAAAAAAGCGAGAAAAGAATTTAGTTTTAAGAGCCGAGGTGGCGGTGCATGGCAGTCAGTAGACGCCATGGACTTGAGGTGGAAACACTCATTCACCGCCATCGTGGCCGGGCCCTCAGGCAGCGGCAAGACGCACTTCGTGGCTCGCTTCATAGAGCACGCCGACCACATGTGCGATACGCGGTTCGCCCGTATCACTTGGCACTATGGCAGCGGTGGCGGTGGTGGCAAGAGCCGTGTGGACTCTGCCGTGCGCTACGTAGCCGGCCTGCCAGACCTGGACGACTACGACGGTAGCGAGCCCGCCCTGGTTATCGTCGATGACATGATGCGTGAGGCCGGCTCCGGCGTGGCGGACCTGTTCACCAAGGGCTCGCACCACCGCAACATGAGCGTGTTCTTCATCACGCAAAACCTGTTTCACCAGGGCAGGGGCCAGCGCGACATATCGCTGAACGCCCACTACATAGTGTGCTTCAAGAATCCCAGGGACCGCGCTCAGATCAAACACCTGGCCCGTCAAGTATACCCGGAGAACCCCAAATTCGTGGAGGAGGCTTACGCGGACGCCACGCGTGATCCGCACGCCTACCTGCTCATAGACTTGAAACAGTCCACGCCCGAAGAGATGCGCGTCCGTTCGGCCATTTTCCCGGACGACCCGGTGAACTACGTGTACCTGCCCAAGAAGAAGTGATAAATAGGCCGAGCGCGTGCCAGCGTCAGTCATCATGTCACACCGCGTGAAGAAGGACGCGGCGCTGCTGAGGGCCCTAATACACGCTACGCCCAAAGAACGCAAGGCCCTGTTAAAAGCGTGCGACAAGAGTCGCATCAAGTCATTGTGCGAGTGCGCGTATAACGTGCTACGCGGAAACGTACCGCTTTCCCCCTGTCTCAAACGCAAATTGAGCAAACACAAACAGGCGCTCAGACGGCTAGTGAAACGCGGCGAGGGTTGGACCAAGAAGCGACACTACCTCGTCCAACGGGGCGGAGGGATCCTCCTACCTCTGCTGTTGAACGCTGTTCTGCCCGTTCTAGCGCAGAAGCTAATCGGACATGGAGTACGCTAGGAAAATGGTGGTTGTACCGCAGGAGCTCATCGAGAGATTGCGAGAAGGACCGGGACCAGGGCCCGAGACAAGAGGAGGAGCAGGTAGCGCCAATAAGCCAGCCAGCCTGGACGCTGAGATGCATCGCATATTGAGCGACAAGCGGCTGGACGATACGGAGAAATGGAAACAATATCAGCAGGTGTTACAGCGGTTCCTGCACTTTTCCGCGGCTAAACGTCAACCCATAGGTCTGTCAATCATCGAGGGTGAGGAGAGGGAGGAGGAAGCGGCGGGGGGTCCGAGTCAGATGAAGCGCGAGTCTAGCGACTCGGCGGAGGAGGACATTGTGGAATCGTTCTCAAAAATCTACAGGTCGGTGGCGCGCAACTTGTTGCGATTCATGACCCGGCAAGGCAGCCCCATCTCCTGGGACGCCAGTGGGGCGGTGTACGTGAACAAGGTGAAGATCCCCGATTCCAATATAGTGGACATCGCGCACAGCATAGTGAGAGCGCGAAGGGCGGACCGATTGCCTACCGGCTGGCATCAAGTGATGGCCGCCTTGAAGGACATGAACGTGCCCAAAGAATACGTGAGCAATCCCACGGCGTTGCGTTACCTAGGCGTGGGGCTGGACTCGGCATCGAGCCCCTGGGGAGACACGACGGTCTCCTCATCACCCCTCTCACCGAGGTTGACACCGATACTGGACCGCCTGAGACCGCGACCCCCAGCGGCCAGGAGAAGGATAATAACCGAGGAACCCGACCGGGAATCGTCATTGGACAACTGGGAGCCGTTCACACCGTAATGGAGAAGTTGTACTACGACCCGAGCCAGCCCGGTTCCCTCGGTGGGGTGGCCGCCCTGGCCAGAGCCGCGCGCCTACCGAAACGTCGGGTAGCCGACTGGCTGCGCGCCCAGGACACCTACACGCTGCACAAGCCTGCACGCAAGCGGTTTCCCCGCAACCGCTATGCCGTGTTCGGGCCCAGGGAGCTGTGGCAGGCGGACCTGAACGACATGCGCGGCCTGAGCCGGTACAACGACGGAGTCAACTACCTGCTGACTGTGATAGACGTATTCAGTAAGCGGTTGTTCGCGGTACCACTGAAGAGGAAAAGCGGGCCTGAGGTGGCTGCAGCGTTCGAGAGGATATTCGCTGAGGCGACTCCTCGCTGCCTACAGACCGACAAGGGGACGGAGTTCACCGGGGCCGCGACCAAGAGAGTGTTCAAGAGTCACGGTGTCAACTACTTCACCACGCAGAACCCCGACGTGAAGGCGGCGGTGGTGGAGCAAGTCAACCGCACGCTCAAGACCCGCATGTGGCGCTACCTGACCTACAAAAACACGTATCGCTACATCGACGTGTTGGACAGGCTTGTGGACGCCTACAACCGCAGTCCGCACAGGAGCCTGGGTGGCCTACGACCCGTGGACGTGGACAGCGGCGATGGTCAAAAGGTGTACAAGGTGTGGCGTCACATGTATGGAAAGGCGATCCGGCGACACAAGCCCAGGTTCGAGCCGGGCGACACGGTGCGCATAGCCAAGGAGAAGGGTACGTTCGCCAAAGGTTACGAGACCAATTGGAGTAAGGAGCTGTTCGTGGTGGACCACGTATACGGGTCGCATCCTCTGCCATTGTACGTGCTGCGCGACCTGAACGGGACGCCGCTGGAAGGGCGCTTCTACGAGCACGAGATGCAAAAGGTGACGATCGCCCCGGACCGCCTGTATCAAATAGATAAAATACTGGACATCGAGAGGCGAGGCTCCAGTAAGCGCTACCTAGTCAAGTGGGCCGGTTACGGAGAGGACTTCAACTCTTGGGTACCCGCAGCGGACGTGCAACAGCTGCGATGACGAGGCACAACCAGTTTTACCTGACGTTGCCCAGTAACAGTTCAATGAAGTACTATCCCAACAACATGGTGACAAACTACACGACCCATCTACCCTCGACCGTTGATCTGTCAGACGGCGAGTGGGAGGTCGCTCTGGCGGAGGTGCACTACCCCTTCTCTTTTCTGACCGTCGGTGAGGGAACCTACATCAAACTAGTGCTGGGAATGAGGGACTCGAAAGGCGGGTTGGCCGTGGTGGACAAGTTGTTAATCAAAGTGGAGCCGGGCAATTACAGTAGTACCGAGGAACTCGTGCACGCAATCAATAACCACCCTCAAATGAAAAGTAACCTGTGCACCTTCTCGTATGACGAGAGGTCCTCCAGGGTGGAATTGATGTCGACGTCTTCAGCCGTTCAGAGCCTCAAACTGAGCCCCAGTTTGGCGCTACAGTTTGGCTACGAGGTGGATACGGATATCGTCAAGCGTCACAGGTCCGTGAGGCCGACTAACCTCTTCGCCGGTCTACCATCACACATGTACGTGTATTGCGACCTGGTGGAACCCCAACTGGTGGGCGACGCTGTGGCGCCACTACTGAAGATCCTCAACATCGACATCAGGAATTACACGTACGGTGCCAACACGACAGTGTATATAATAGACCCGCACTACGTGCCGGTGATTAAAACCTCATTCGAGAGCGTGGAAATCGATTTAAGGGACAACCAAGGGCGACACTTGCCATTCCACTTCGGGACCACGTGCATGAAGCTTCATTTCAGGAAAGAGAGGCAGCGGCAATGAATCCGAGCGATCCCTATCTGGCGTATTACCGCCACCAGCAGGCGGGCCATGGCGTATCCTCCGTATTCAGAGGAGCCGCTTTCCAACGCGGACACGGCATTGGCAGTTTCCTAGGCGGGCTGATGCGTACAGTGGTCCCATTGATCAGATCCGGCGCATCGGCGCTGGGTAAGGAGGCGCTGAGGTCCGGTGTGGGCTTCTTGGGCGACGTGGCGGCGGGCACAGTCAACCCCCGAGTCGCAGCCAACGCCCGACTCAGACAGTTTACCGGGTCGCTGAAACGTAAGGCCGATGAAAAACTGGATCGCGTGCTGAGCGGTGGTGGTGCCTATAAGAGGAGGCGTGTACAGCAGGTTACTCCTCAGTCTCTAGCGAAACTCCTCGGAGCGAGGAAGAAGAGCGCTGCGCCCAAGAGGAAGCCCGCAAAACGTGTCGCTAAGAAGAGGAGAAGCAAGAAGAGCAAGAGTACCGTGAAGGACATTTTTGGATAATGGCGTTTCTACATCAGAAGTCGTGCGAGTGTGTCAAGACCGAGTTGGACCTGTTCTCGCTACCGCCCACGCAGACCAGTATAGAGAGTGGTAAATGGGTGCAGTACAAGCCCATCTCCTCCCTGACAGACGACTCACCCGTTGAGTTCATAGTTCCGGGTCATGGGGACGAGTACACGGATCTGTCACAGACGCTACTGCATGTGAAGGCTACCATTAGAACGGCTAATGGAGGCACTGTAACGGGTGATCAAGCGATAAAAGAGGTGGGTCCGATTAACAACTGGCTGCACTCGCTGTTCAGTCAAGTGGACCTGTACCTGAACAACAAACTGGTGTCTCCTCAGAACAACACGTACGCCTATCGCGCCTACCTGGAGAACCTGTTGTCCTATGGCGGTGATGCCAAGACATCGCACCTCACCGCGGAGTTGTTCTACGAGGACTATGCCGGGTACATGGACAATACTGAGGAGGATAATGCCGGGCTCAAGAACCGGAGGGAGTTTGTCAAGGGCAGCCGGTACGCGGACATGGTCGGACATCTGCACGTCGACCTGTGCAACCAGGAGAAGTTCATGTTAAACGGCGTGGAGATGCGCTTTTGCCTGATCAGGTCAAAGAACTCATTCTCCATCATGTCCAAAACCGTGACAGACTATAAAGTGGACATCGCCGATATCAACCTGTTTATGCGCCGCTGTAAGATCAACCCGAGCGTGCTGTTGGCTCACAGCAGGACGCTGGAGTCGGGCACAGCCAAATATCCCATTACGCGCGTGGAAGTGAAATCCTTCACACTACCCTCCGGTATCAGCAGCAAGACTCTGGACAGTGTGTTTCTGGGTCAACTGCCGAAATGCATTATAGTTGGCCTGGTCAGCAATCAGGCGTTCAACGGGGACTACAAGAAGAACCCGTTCAACTTCACCCACAGCCACGTGAACTTCTTTGCGCTGTACATAGACGGTGAGCAAGTGCCATGAAAGCCGCTTCAACCGGATTACACGTTCGGTCAGGAGTTGTGCGTGCTCACCTACCACACGCTGTACACCGGCACCGGCATCAACTTCTCAGACTGTAGTAACGAAGTCAGTCGCAACGAATACCCCTACGGATACTGCCTGATGGCGTTTGATCTGACGCCCGATATGGCAGCCTCTCAATCCAGCCACTGGAACCTGGTGCGTAACGGTAACCTGCGCATAGAGATTGGGTTCTCCGAAGCCTTGGCGGAGGCGTTCAACTGCATAGTGTACGCCGAGTTGGACAACGTCGTGGAGGTGGACCGTCATCGAAACGTCACAGTCGACTTTGGCGGGTAAACGAGTTGCCGCGCGCTCAAGGTCACCGCGGACCGTGATGGCGGCGCGCGCACCCAAGGTTATCCCGCTAGGCACGCTCCCGCCAGCGCTCAGTCGAGTTCAGTCAGCCGTACGGGATGGACGTGCCGCCACCGATCTATAACGAGCCGCCACCAGCGCGCTGTCATCACGGAAGCGTGGTGATGGATATGCAGTGTTTTAAAGACAGTGATAATGACTTTCTACTGAAAGAGGTTTGCATGGTGGACGTGACTACCGGCACGCTGCTCCTACATCACATCGCCCGCCCACCCTTCAGTAAGGACCTCCTGACTTCCGAGAAACAGCGCGAGAGCGTCTGGGTCACTCGCCACTGCCACGGCTTGGAGTGGGACCAGGGAGACATCGCGTACGTCGCCCTGCTGGACAAGCTGCGCTCCTGCCTCATCCACCGCCCCCTGGTATACGTCAAAGGATCGCAGAAGAGGGACTTTGTACAACGCCACCTCATAACCGAGCCCGCCGCCACCGCTCAGGACATGGAGGATCTGGGCTGCGGGTCGCTCAACGGTCCACCCACCTACCGGACCCTGCGCTGTCGCCACCATAAGAGCTCCCACAACCGTTGCGCCCTTCATAACTGCATAGTATTGCGGGACTGGCTCGTGGATAACGACAGGCTGGACCCGTCCGTCTCAAGCTGCCTATGCTGCTTCCGCTCACGATGAATACCGTCCAGATCAGAGAATGCCTGGTGAGGATCCCCGGACTGAGGAACGTTGCGGTCTACGCCTCTGACCAACTACCGGACGTGCCGGTCAAGCCTCTCACCGCCATCGTGTCCAACACGGTAGCACACACCGAGGGAGGCGAACACTGGGTGGCGTTTTACTGCTCGGAAGAGGACAGACTCGAGTACCTGGACAGCTACGGAAGGCCGCCATACCAGGCCGACTTTCAAATGTTCCTGAGGCGCAATCCTCATCACCGCCACTACGTCTACAATAGGTATCGACTCCAGGGCTACGATACCTCTGTTTGCGGTTACTACTGCCTCACTTACCTGTACTGCCGGGCTGTTCTCCGCACGTCACTCAGCGACTACGTCCAGCTCTTCGACCCTGCCGCTCCCGCCGCCAACGACGCTCTGGTCCGCAGGCTCTTTCACTCCATATTCGCTTAAAACTAGTTTGTAAGGTTTTTGTAGTATGTGTATGTAACCTTATTACTGTACAATACATGCCTCATAATGATAAAGCTTGTGTTTTCATTTCTCCTTTCTCCTTAATAAATTTAAAAAAAATTAGCAAAACTGAGGCAGCGGGGCTGGACCTCAGGTTTATATACCAGCGGCGCGTGTCACTGGCTGAGCCCCTGCCAAGCGGCAGTGAAGGCCGCCAAAGAGGGCGCGCCACGAGACCCCTCGGACATCAGCAAACCGCTGAGTAATTCGAGGGTGACCCCTCGGACATCAGCAAACCACTTAGCAACTCCTTCCTGGGCAACTCCTTCAGGGTCGTCCCCGACCCGCGCCGCCAACCGCTCCCGGTTGGCGGGGGCTTTTTAAGCTGCACGGCTCGGGCCAAACGGCCCATAACGCCTTTCTGAGCCTAACGGCTTGTGACTTTTGAGTGAGCAAAGGGAGGAAATAAACAACTCGGGTTCATGCTGTACATAAAGCTATTATATTTTCTTACAAATACTATTTACAATTTTTTTTCTCTTATAACTAATATATACAACTAGACGGGGAATTCCTCTTCTTCCTCGTCTTCGTCCTGGCGCTGTCCCTCCTCCTCGCCGTCCACTTCCATCCGCCGCGGATGTTCTCCTCTCCTCCTGGCTGGCGGTAGCGGCGGGACGTCCTTGTGTCCCCACGGCAGAGTGTGGATGCCGTCGGGGAGGACGCACCGCTTGTCGTCAGCTGGACTGAGGCTCAGCTTGTCCACCTGCACGGTGTACACCCGGTGCAAGTGGGACTGGAACCGGACGTTGGTGGTGTGTTTCTGGACCCCGTCAAACAGACACTCTCTGTAGTCATCGGGGGTGAGGACGTTCTTGACAACGCCCTTCGCAACCCCCTTGGCTCGCTTGAGAGCCTTACTGCCGCCTGTCGCTGCGTCCTCGATGTCCATGAAGTAAAGCTTGGACCGCAGGCCGAGGTACTCGTATAAGGACAGGCCGTTGCACTCGTCCTTAAACTTTCCGATGACCTTGGCGTTGACGGGGTTGTAGCAGGGGTGAGACCTCGGATAGCCGCTGGTGTCGAAGTCGTCCAGGTGTTCCTTCATCTCGGCGTAGACGTCCTGGGACACGATGTCAAAGACGAAGCTGTCCGTGTCCATGTAGTCCACGGTGAGACGGTCACCATAGCGCTCCTTCATCTTGCGCAGGAACTCGTACATGAGCCACTTGCTCAGCTCCAGGACTGACATGCCTACGTAGATTGGCTTATCCAACACAATGTTGACCTTGGACAGATGCACCAGGGCCACGTCCTCCGTGTAGTACGTCCGGTCCTGGAAGTTGGATCTGGCGACGTACTTGGAAAACGTCTCCGGGGTGCATACCAGCTTCACGTTGAGGCGCTTCCGTACATTCTCGATGGTCTTGCCAAAGACCGCGTTGTTCATGAGCTTGAAGAAGTCCTGTTCAAACTTCGTTTTGGCCTTCTTCCGCAGCTCCGTGTTCATCAGGATGTACGGTTCCAACCACCGCGACTGGTGAAACGAGATCGCCCGATGCACCGCGACCAGCTCCAATCCGTTTTGCAGCGCCTGCTGCAAGACCCTGTAGTGACAGATGTAGTGTGTCTTGTCGTCCAGGGTCGTCAACAGTTTGGGGAACTTCCCTGTTGGCGGGCACTTCGTCTCGCAGCAGTAGGGAAGGTCCTTGTGCAGGTCGTGTAGGCGCGCGGGGTAGTGGAGGTCCACCTCCAAGATGTAGCCTCGATCAGCCTCTGCGTCCAGCGCCGCGACGTCCAACGCCTGGATTTCCTCACGGCTGAGCCACTCGAAGTCTCCGGTCGGCAGGCACTGGGACATGGCCCAGCCGTACAGGTTGTTTGCGTCCAGGTACAGGAGGAAGCGCGTGGGCTCGTCCGGGCGGTAGTCCGGGCACCTGTCGTGGTTGGCCTTGGCGTAGCGGGTGATGGCCTGAGAGATGCCTCCCCGGATCCCCTGCTCCACGAACAGGTACATGTCAAAGTCCTGCAGCGTGTCCAGCTCCACACCGTAGGTCTTGAGCATCATGTCCCAGGCGTAGGACGGCAGGGTGTAGTAGTGGGCAGGATCCAGCCCGTACTCTGCTAGCGACGTATCACGGAACTGCTCAAAGACATCGGTGAGCAGGGCGATGTCGCATCGCAGGTACTTGTCCGCGTAGTCCTTGAGGTGGTTGCAGTCAAAGGCTCGCCACATGTTGAGGGCGTGCTCGTACTCCTCCTCCTTGATATCCTCCAGGGTCATGGAGTTCCTGAACGCCTCCTTGGGAGGCAGCTCCCTGGTGGAGTACAACGTGTCGTACGACGTGACAAAGTCGTAGGGGAACACGCCCTTCCTGCGCACCAGGTCGAACAGCCGGTCGTCGGGGAAGCGCTTCCTCGTCTCGCGCATCTTGTCAGTGGGCAGTCCCGCTGCCAAGCTGGCCAGGCTCATGGACAAGAACCTGTAGGTGTCGAGGAACCGCACCGCGAAACTGCTCTGACGTTGGTTGTCCCCGGGCTGGCCAAAGTGAAACCGCTTGGTAAAGGCGATGTAGCGCTCTTCAGTGTGCGCCAGCACGTCCACATCACCAGGGTCGATGGCCAGCTCCCGCACTACGAAGTGGGCGTCGTAGTTGGACAGGTTGTGGAAGTAGCTGTCCATGCGGTGCAGTATCGCATGTGCTCCTCCAGACGCTCGGCACCGGACAGTTGCAGCTTGTTGGGCTGGTTGTCAAAGTAAGCGAAGCATCGCTTACACACGTGGATGGTGTGGCCGTGAGACGTCAGCTGAGGACGCACTAGCCTACTCATGTTTGCGATGTAGACGTAGTGACTGTTCCCGCCGGTGGTCACATACAGCAGGTCCCGGTGATCCTCCAACTCCCGCTTGCAGATCTTCAGCGGGAACACGCGGTCCTGGAACTTTGGCGATCCGTCGGGGCGTCTCCCCACCATGGCGCGCTCGATCCCGTACACGTTGACGCTGATGGCGTTCTTCCTCTCAAAGACCTTGATGTCCTTCACAGCCACGGGGAAGCGTAGGCCGGTCCAATCGTAGCGAGCCATGACGTCCGGTGTGTACGATGCGGGCCTCTCCGGGTGTCGCGCGACGAACTTGGTCAGGACGGCATACGCGAAGCACATGTCATCGAGGTTGTACACGTTGATGACAGCGCGCGTCTCGCAGATGGTCTTGGGAAGCTGGACGAACCGGGCTCCGCGTTCTCCCAACGGGGTGTAGAGATTGACGCGGATCTCCATGTCGCGTATCCGGAGATAGCTCCACCCGCTGCCCACTAGCAGGCACTGCTCCTTCTCTTCCTCCAGCTTGTGGAAGGACGCTGACAGGAAGTCCTCCAAGTTGGACGCGGCGGTGAGAGGCACGTTCTTCGTCTTGAAGGCCCGCAGACAGGTGGCTCTGTGGACGTTGGCGAATTCGCACTCTAGGAACATGTTGACCTTGGTGTTTGGGTGCCGGGACCTGACGTCAGTCAACAGGTTCAGGACGCTGTCAAACAGCAGCACCAGCGCGTCCTCCACGGACAAGAAGTCCTCCATGGGTCGAGACAGGCCGAAGGTCAGGAGGCGTCCGCGGAACCCCCGTTGGATGGTGCGGAACGCGGGCAGTCCACCACCCACCATCCCGTCGGGTGCCGTGCTCGGTCCGGGCTGGGGCTCGCGGCTGGGTCGAGGGTCGCGGCTGGGTCCGGGCTGGGGCTCGTGGCTGGGTCCGGGCTGGGGCTCGTGGCTGGGTCCAGGCTGGGGCTCGTGGCTGGGTCCGGGCTGGGGCTCACGGCCGGGTCGGGGCTCGGTTGACAGGACGGGCAGGTGCGGCATCTCGTCCACAACGAGGTTCCTCACGACGGGGCAGTTTTCAGCCTCGTGCTGGTCCCGGTTGTAGCGCCGGGTGAAGCCTCGGTCGCAGTAGGCGCACGCGAACCTCATGCCGCGGTGGGCGCTCGCCACGAGCTGCTGGAGATAAGCGGCCCTGCGGAAAAGGGCGCCGCACTCGGGACAGCGGACCCCGTTGGCGTGCACCAGCTGCACGTGGCGCTGGAGCAGGTCCTCGCGGGCGAATCGCCGCCCGCACGCGTCGCACTCGGGCCGTGGGTCTCTGACGGGTAGCGTTGCGGCGGAGGAGGAGGTCGAAGCCGACGGGATCGCACCGTGGACCGCTTCCATGTGGTGGCGAAGATCCTCGGGGCTCGCCAGGGCGATGGAGCACAACGGGCACGGACGGCCTGCGAACAGGAAAACAAGTCCTATTAGTTACCTCGATAAACACGAGGGTGAGGAACTGGCGGCCTCTTCCTCATCTCGTTCGCCAGTTTGAGCCCAGTAAATACAATGGTGAGGAATTGCACAGAGGCCTGACGACCTCTTCCTCATCTCAATCGCCAGTTTGAGCCCAGTAATACAAGGGTGAGGAACTGAACAGAGGCTGGCAGCCCCTTGTTTACTACTTGAATCTATTTACTCGGCTAAAGCCGTTTACTCTCTCGAAAACAAGTCATTAGTACTGACGGTTTCTTGTTTAACGTAAAAACCGTGCCTGACGTTCCTCATCTCGTTCGCCAGTTTGAGCCTAGTAAATACAAGGGTGAGGAATTGCACAGAGGCCTGGCGACCTCTTCCTCATCTCGATCGTCAGTTTGAGCCCAGTAATACAAAGGTGAGGAACTGAACAGAGGCTGGCAGCCCCTTGTTTACTATTTGAATCTGTTTACTCGGCTAAATCCGTTTACTCTCTCGAAAACAAGTCATTAGTACTGACGGTTTCTTGTTTAACGTAAAAACCGTGCCTGGCGCTTGATCGTGAGGAACTGCACAGAAGACTGGCGACCTCTTCCTCATCTCAATCGCCAGTTTGGGCCCAGTAAATACAAGGGTGAGGAACACACAGAGGCTGGCAGCCTCCTTTCTTGTTTAACATAAAAACCGTACCTGACGCTTGGTCGTGAGGAACTGTATAGAGGACTGGTGACCTCTTCCTCATCTCGATCGCCAGTTTGAGTCCAGTAATACAAGGGTGAGGAACTTTGGATGAGGATATCGGAGAAGAAGGCGTGCTTAACAAATCTACTGGCGGTTTCCTATTTAACTTAAAACCGTACCTGGCGCTTGGTCGTGAGGAGTGGGAGGATGAACTGCTATGAGGTGACGTCGCAGGTTGTCGCTTCGCCCGAAGCGTCTCCCGCAGACGTCGCAGTCGAAATGGCGGTCCCTGTGAGCGGCTGCCGTGTGACGAGTCAGGTTTCCAGCGTTCGCGAAGACGCGACCGCAGACCTCACACATACGAGGAACAGCCATCTGATTGAAAAGCAAAACCTAATTTAATTTCGCTTAAACATTTTTTTTTTTAAAGAGTGGTAGTGAATCTATTTTGCTTTTTAAGTTTGATTCATTAATTTTAATCGTTATAAAACACAACTGTTTCAAGGTCATTACAATTCCACTCATCTCCATCGGAAAAAAGAAACAACGACAAGGCTCAGTGTACTGGGATATGTAAAAGATTAATTATTAATGTTAGCTAATAAGATTTTAGAGCATTGGTAAACTTGCTGATGAAAAAGTAAATTATATGTTACTTACATTTTAAGATATTCAAAGAGAAAGTCGTAACAGTCGCATAAGTAATCACCGCGATAGTAACGAAAATGAAAAATAACGAATAATTAAAATAGAAACGCTAATTAATAAATATGTTGTTACTTACGTTGACTTTTACGGGAATCCAAAGGCAATGAACAGCAGGTTGTGTAGGTGTATCGCAGAGACAGCAATACTTCGTCCGCACAGTAAGAGCTCCAAAGACAAACTGACGAAACCCTTGAGGACGCGCTCATAAATAGCACTCCAGTCGGGAGGAGTAAGCGGTAAACAGTTCCCGGAACCGCTGATGAGTAAACAGCCCCGGGCGGTCACGTAGGCTCTAGCACGCGCCTAGACACGTGACTCCGCGGAGCCGCTCACCGGGGGGGGGGGGGGACTTGCATCCTCACCGCGCCTTTGCTAGTTTTGAACCATCGTAAGGGGTCTGGAAAACAGCCAAGATCCCATGAGGAAAACGCGTTTAAAAATTAATAGCGGGCCTGTTTAACGGTGGATTCTCAATTTTCTTTAAGGGATGGTTTACTTAGGCTGCCGCCTGACATGTGGTGAAATTTCATCAAAATCGGACGGTAAACAGCTGAGATCCCATAAGGAAAACGCGTTTAAAAATTAATAGCGGGCCCGTTTAACGGTTGATTTTCAATTTTCTTTAAGGGATGGTTTACTTAGGCCGTCGCCCGACATGTGGTGAAGTTTCGTCAAAATCGGCCGGTAAACAGCTGAGATCCCATAAGGAAAACGCGTTTAAAAATTAATAGCGGCCTTGTTTAATGGCGGATCTATGGGGTTCTTACGTCATTCGCTTCCTCTGGGATAGGCCTACACTCTGGAAAAATCCCGTGGGAATCGGTGGGTAAATAGGCTAGTTATTAATTTTCGAAAGTTTTTCCCTCATCACGAAAAGTGCTGCAGACGACCGGGGGGGGGGGGGGTCAGTTGAATCCTCACGCCAGGCTATGTCGCGGGGCAGGTATATCCTCACTGCAGGTGATGTCGGGGGGGGGGGGGGTCAGTTGAATCCTCACGCCAGGCTATGTCGCGGGGCAGGTATATCCTCACTGCAGGTGATGTCGGGGGGGGGGGGCTTCCTCGCATCCTCACGCCAGGTGCCAGGTTTAAGTTAGGTTAATGGGTCACGTGACGGGGGGGGGCTTCCTCGCATCCTCACGCCAGGTGCCAGGTTTAAGTTAGGTTAATGGGTCACGTGACGGGGGGGGTGCCCTCGGGGGTGACCTTGGGGTCAAGGTCAAGGTCATCGGGGGGGGGGTGCCCTCGGGGGTGACCTTGGGGTCAAGGTCAAGGTCATCCGGGGGGGGGGGGATTCCTCGCATCCTCACTTCTGTGCTGGGGTTGAATCGGCTATTGCCCCCTACTACCCTGTATATTTTATTCTACAAAATATTTACTTGCTTTATTTTTTGGAAAACTAACAAATACACAGAAAGTCATGGAATCTACAGTGACACGAGTTTTGCAAATACCTGACATTTGGATCAGCCATAATTATAAAAACCTTATAAAAAGAGGAAAATACCAAATTTAAAAACAAGTATTAATTAATACTGATTGGCGGGATCCTGTGTAAATATTTTTCGAGTGGCGACATCTCACTGTCCATGTGTTATTGACGTTTCAAACTTTAAATGTTTTACATAAGTGATACGAGCTTATGAAAGCAAAACAATATTAGGTTTTAGGGGATTGTGAGATACGTCAAACACAATATTAACATATCATCAGTCAGGCTTATTTAATAATACCTTATTCATGCTATAAATACTTCACAAATCAATTTATATAATTATGTACTAAACTTGATTTATATTTGTTTTTCCATTCAATATACGACAAATTATACAGTTTAATTTTCCGAATGCTCATCTGCAATACATTTACTTTAATAAAAATAAACATTCTAATATAATTTAACTAATATTAACAATTCTAAGGTAAAAACCCATAAAAACTGCTACTGATTGAGAATGACGAGACGCCGAAAGCGCTTCTGCGATAAACCTCAAAACAAGTGCAACCCGACGGACCACACATCACCTCGAACATGTGACATCGGCGCACGGACTCCATCATCCTCGTTGGTTTTATATTTGCTTACATTTTGTTTAGTTTTAGATATGTGCACAGTTGTAATAAATCATTCTAAAAGTATTTTTTACATTGTCACTATTTTAATATGCAGCACACTTAGTAAAAGTAAGTCCAGCCAGATATAAAATCTGTAGATCTTAAATTATAAAAAAATCCAAAATATAATTGGAACCACTTAACATTGGTTTGCGAGACGTCTTCTTGTCTCCGCACTCTTCGTGTGTGCCATAAGTCTGTATTAAAACAGCACGGCATGGTGTGGGATTTGGCAAAATACCCTGAGTTACTCCCCCCCACCCTTAAACTAGTAGGCACCCTATTCTGCTAAAACTTTGACCAATTAATAAATAAAATTAACAAAATAACTTCTTCCTATTCGTTCGGAGATTTTAGACTCATAAAACTGTTAATTTGAATAAATATGAGGTATACATGGAAATGCCCAGACGTGCCTTAGAGGATTTGAACAACATTCACCTTCGGAGATCCGCCCCATGGACTTTCAGAGTTTCTATATTATCCTTATAGAAGAATATAAATTTAATCGAATGCTTAATACTTGCTGTTACAATTTCAATCCCAAAGCACCACAAGTACAACAGATGTGTTATGCATAATGTAAGTAAAATTACTGCTAAAATGGACACAAAATAAAATATTACGGAACTTTATTAGGGCTCGACAATCCCAAAAATATTTACTAAAGTTAAAGCAACTGCACTCCTTCATCAATCCTTTAAACTCGAGAATATTACGAGGTACTCAGCTGTTTCTAAAACCCCTGTAATTATGCCACGTTGATTTGAAATTGATTACGAGCAAGAACTTTAAAACTGGCATTCTTGCGTTATCAGGATGTTATTTATACCAACAAATATTAAGAATATAATCGTAATAACAAACGGTGCAATCTAACTAAACTTTAATGGAATGAGGTTGCAAATGAGAAATGCAAATTGAATTAAGTTTAAAGGAAGACAAATGGAAAGACAACAGACGTGGCTCCGTGGGCGTCTTTATTTTATTGTTGGTCCTGTTATTAAATCACTTGTCAGACGTGAGTACTAGTATCACCTCATTCGAAAATGAATATCTAGTACATAAAAACATAACTAAATATAAAGTTACTTACTCTACTCATTGACTAGTTTTAAATAACAAGGAATAAATAAAAAATTATTTTATGAAATAATTATGCTTGAGAGTTTTAATTTCACATTAAGTACAATAATTACATAAACACAAATGTGTTCCACATTCTAAAAGAATGATGAACTATTAATTACGAGTATATGTTGATAATATTAAAGTAACATATTTTTATTAGTAATTAAAAACAATTTTTAATAGGGTAAATCTTGTCAGAATTTTTCTATTCATTTAAATCCTACGCAGTGAAATTCAATACTAAAACCACAAAGTTCATACTATACCGTATTGTGTAATACAGGAAAGGGTTTTGATTACAACTTCGGTAGTTGTTTTATTGGGTGTAACATATTTAAATAATCCAAGAATATAAATCGCTGAAAACCTAATTAAGGTTCGAATGTTGAACGAAAGGGATAAATTGTAATTAGAACTGACACAGTTATGAACAGTAACATTTGGGTCCAAATTACAATTAGCGCGTGAGTGGAAAATTATGTTACGCCATGAGAAATGTGAAAGTTAATATTATTGAGACATTATCGTGTTTAAAATTGTACCCAGTAACCTAATTTAATCAGGTCATCTTTCTAACGCATAAGTAATATCTTTTATGTGCCAAAGTCGTGCCAAATATAAAATAAACCTTTTAAATAATGTACCAATAATGGTGACATACGAAGTTTTGGTATTCATTATTATATATAATCCCAAATACAGCAAACAAGTACTTCAACATTTATTTTTATTTCGAAAGTGCCACGTTATTTTAATTACAACTTCCAAGGGATTGTGAACTGAAAGAAACAAACACTGCTTTTCGAAACGAAAGCTATCAAAAAAACTATTTCTACATTGAAAATGTTTATTAATTGGATTTTTAACGGATCACTCCCGTCATCATAGCCCTATTACTAAATTTAATTTCCCACATTACATCAGGTGAAACATTTCACAATACCTTACCTAACCCAGCTCTCATATCTTGGAACAATAATTGTTAACTAGTTTATTTCCTACCATTAGGATGGCTGAGAAGTAACTGCTTACTCCATTTTATCTTTTAAATATTAACGATAATTGAAGTCATTTGCCACATCCTTTTGTAGTACTACATCAACGAGCATAATTTTTAAATTTTTTACTCACATTATGGAGTAGCTCAATAAATTAAAAGGTTTAGACGTTAATGTGATACATCCATTTTATTGGTTATTTCAAAGGTTGGAAAAACAAAACACAATTTATATAAAGACAATTTAAATCGGACCAACCAAAACAAAAATTGCAAGAAAAAATGAACTACTTAAATTAGTAGAATTTCGTAATCACAATTAGTCATTATATAAAGAATTTCAACTTATTATTTTGGAATTTTACTGAACGGTTATTATTCGTGATATTAACGTTCTGCTAAGTGAAAGTGCTAGGTAATTACTGGCTCTTGAAAATGAGCGGTATATGGTTTCGGATAGTCCGTTGAGGATTTTAAAGTTAACATTGGTCTTATAGGAAAAGCTTGTAGGAACACAAACATGTTTCGAGACTAAAGCCCCCCGTTTAAACGTATTTAATAAAGTAAAATTTATAAAAGTAATAGCAATAAAACAAAGAAAACGTGTGTTCTAATAATAGGTGGATTCCAGACCCTATCACTGGTACTGAAAAAAGATACAAGTAGTACTGCACCCTTAGTTGAGAAAATGTAATATTAAGACATACGAAGTGTAAATTCTCATTAAATTCGATTTGTCATGTATAAAAATAAATAAAACACCCCAAAACTATATGGATTGTCAAATAACACAATACATTCGTTATTTCCCTCAAATCATGTCTAAAGAAGTTTCCGCAAATCCCCACAGGGAGCGAGGGAGAGCAACAAGTTCTCCGGGGCAATACGGGTCCCGTGCACACGTAAATTGAATGTGTTTATTTCCTCCTGTCAGACGACTTTTGTTGCAGTCCATTTTATCCCTTGGGATGGATTTCATAACGGAAAAGGATAATAAACTTAAAGATGCATATACACTGTGTCATCATAGTTTATTTTTCTCTCGCATAAATGAATATTTTTATTATTTCGAAAATTGTTTTCAGTTAATGATATTTGTTGTCTATGAAATATTATAAGCTATGTAACAGTTAATTCCCGCAATAAAATATATGTATTAATAAAATGTCTAGTTAAGTTTTATAACTTTTAAAATTGTAAGCAAAACTACATGGGTAAGAAGTTTAAAACAGTTTTTTCAGTTTGTGAGGGGAAAGTAAACAAAAACAATAAAAAAAAACTGTAGACCTGTTTTACCGCAATACAACACGCTAACGGCTAGGCTAAATGACACTATAAAATAAAAACATATATAAAATTTAATAAGACAGCAAAACGACACCGTGATTAATAACTAGAGCGATATAAAGCCAATTCTCAAATATATCAAAAACTAATAATTATTGCTTCTTGCAGCTGTGTCATACTGGCACATCATTATTAGTCCGCACAGAGTAATCAGGAAAACTCGACATGTATAAACTTTGAGATGGTTAAATGTTTTTTCCTTAAGGTGTATTATTGTAGGTATAAATAATCCAACTATTGTTTGGTCAATGAATAATCAATAATAAGTTATCATATTTCTGAAGTAAACACTATAATATAGTACAACGAAGCAATTGACTTTAACTTAATGTTTTAAGCTTCTCTAAGGTACTAATTGTACAATGCTCAGAAATTTTCTAAAATTGCAATTAAAAAAAGTTACTGGTGACGCGTAATGATTTGAGTTATTGTTATTTTACACTTAAACGTGTTAAAAACCGTACCAAAATATCTCGCCAAAAAGCCCCATAAGCCATATCTGACTGCTTATGGAGAATTTTATCGGAATCCATGAAGAAAACCCATCAAAATCCATCGTAGAAACACATAAAATGTATATTGATACAAGATTCGTAACCTGCTCTTGAGATTTCACCAATCTACAGTTCAATATTTCAGATTACAAGGCTGTGAGCGTATGAAGTGTTCTTTAAAAATATAATTGTTGTGAAAGTTAATTCACAGAATACAAAAACATGTGAGCAACTATTCATGCACAGTTACCTTTGTAGGATCTGTAACATGTCAATTCCAATAGCAAGTATTAGTTTGAAACTTTTTGATATTCTGGCCACGTTACTGCTTGTTACCTTCCCTTATTGTCGACCCACACAAATTGGTGTCAGCATTGGAAATCGAATTTGACACACCATTAACTCGAGACAAAGGGAACTACGTCCAACCAAATTCTTATCCAGGAGGGTATTTTTATTTCCTCACTGCTTTCTTTTTTAGGATAAAATTAGCGGTAGTGAAAAATACTTAATTGGCGATTTAATCAGAAATTGCTATATTGAGTAATGAAATTGAAGAGAGCTGTAAATAGTTTATAACTAATTTTTAACTAAACTCATTTATTTGTGAAAATATTTATCTTCTTCGGTAACCCAGCAACATATTAAAATCATATTTTAATTATTAGCTCTATATTTGTTACGATTTATAATTTGTTTCAAAGAAGACCATTTATTAAATAATTAAGATATTTAGGTTATTCTTATAAACATATAGCTTTTGCTAATCATAATTGAAGAGCTATGTTGCAACGTAAGTAATAGTATTAAGCATAGTAGAATACAATATACATAATTGTTTGCAACGTTATTTTGAACTATGACGCAAAACCTAAACCCAATATAACAAGTTATCGATGTTTATATGCCCAGTTCAAATCGGTGAAGTTATTACCACATTACTCTGCGATTGAGTTATTAGCTGCTGGAAGTACTAATTTCCATCCTTGTTTCCTATTTTCAATGCAAATTCACAAGGTTAGGACAAAGTTTGTTTTGAACGTTAAAATATAATGACCATATGCTTTTCCTGACACACATTTGTCAGTCTGATCTACGCTTATGTAAAAGATAGTTAAATAAATGTGTGTGGTAGGCACACAATATTAATCGCTGTCACTCGTGTGTAAGTTAAAAATGAGTTTGAACCTTGGTTTGTTATATGTTTAGATTTTTACACAGACTAACAGACTTTGATAATGCTATTGTTACACTGTATCCTGCCATGATAATGCTATTGTTACACTGTATCCTGCCATAATAATGCTATTGTTCCCCACAATAGTGAAACAGGGGAAACATACACCCCCCAAAAAACTACATACACGAGATTACACACATATGCTCAACTAAGACATATGCATACGCATATGCTTACATATGCTCGTTTAGTATGGTTTGGTTATGGCTGTCTTTGTGTTTTTACTATTTTACTCGTTTGTTTTGAATAGCATGATAATGCTATTGTTACACTATATCCTGCCATGATATTACTGTTGTTACACTGTATCCTGCCATGACAAAGCTATTGTTACACTGTATCCTGCCATGATAATGCTATTGTTACATTGTATCCTGCCATGACAATGCTATTGTTACACTGTGTCCTGCCATGATAATGCTATTGTTACACCGTATCCTGCCATGATAATGTTATTGTTACACTGTATCCTGCCATGATAATGCTATTTTTACACTGTATCCTGCCATGATAATGCTATTGTTACACTGTATCCTGCCATGACAAAGCTATTGTTACACTGTATCCTGCCATGATAATGCTATTGTTACATTATATCCTGCCATGACAATGCTATTGTTACACTGTGTCCTGCCATGATAATGCTATTGTTACACTGTATCCTGCCATGATAATACTATTGTTACACTGTATCCTGACATAATAATACTATTGTTACACTGTATCCTGACATAATAATGCTATTTTTAAACTGAATCCTGACATGATAATGCTATTGTTACACTGTATCCTGCCATGATAATGCTATTGTTATACTGTATCCTGCTATGATAATGCTATTGTTACACTGTATCCTGCCATGATATAATTCAAAATCAAGTATTAAACTATTGGAATAATGGATGCATTTGCTATTATCTTAAAAACGGGTAACGCATATTGACCAGGTCATGGTTTAAATGCCTTTTTAAGAAATTAAAATTAAACTATAGCTAGATTATTTTTAAAAGGTTGAATGAAATAACATTTTTATACATAATTTACATGCCACCTCTGTTTATTATACTAAACCTGTTTTACCTCAACAATAAACTTTCAAAACAAGTTATTTAGCTTTGTGTTATTTGTAGATTAAAGGGGCAATTTAAACTAATCTAATGATTAGTTTAATATTGAATTTCTTATCACAGCTGTATGTTTGATGTGGGAAGATATACACTTACTTTCAAGATGACGAACAACATGATTTTCTTTACATATACTACCGAAACAGATCACAAATGAACTTTGTTATTGTTGAAAAAGGTTAATATAAAATTAAAAGGGTTTGAAATTCTTTGGTAAAACTTACAACCATTAAACGAAAATAATGAAAACAGAAAAGTCGGAAGTCAAGAGTTTCCTAGTGACAGGCTTTGCTCGTAATGGAATATTTGACACATAACAAGGAAACCAAAACTACAAATTCCTTAATGTCACTGAATTACACATTACGCAATGGCAGAAAAAGTAAATGCAGTGTAAGCACAAGATTGTTGTCTATAATATAATAATAGTTGTCTTATTACAGAAAGTAGTTCATTAGTCTAAGTGAAATATATTTTCCGTTAGGTAATGAGCCACGTCATGTTGTAGCTCAACAAAGCTTTCTTATTTACCCTAAGTAATGTTCTTTAGAACACCATCAGGCAATTTATGTTCTAATTTTCAAGTTAGCAGTAACGTTATACTGCTGTAGATGGAGATAGGTAAGTAGGAAACGATAGCATATAAAGCAGGGAAACTTATATCTTATTAAGTTCATTAAATTCGTTTAATCTTAGAATATATATATGTTTGGATGTAAGAAGCTGTTGGTATATATTTACTGTTCACAAATATCCCGTTTTATAATGAATGAGTGGTATTTTGTTAAGGAGCATATTTATTAGGAAATTATTCTGTAAGCCGGTTATGTTTTAGTCTTTTCCCCCTAGGGCTTTGAGAGTAAGCAATAATTTTTGTTAATATTTTTGTTTAAACATGAATATTACGAATAGTTATTAAATACCACCAATTACCCTAAGAAGTCGACGACGCAACGTGGACAATCTACAGTTGAGACTGAAGACCCCTCAGTGGTTAATTTGAGGTAAACTGCTCATCTGCAATGCTAACCAACAGTTAGTTGGCTTCAGTAAGGGACGTGGACCTGGTGTTCACCTAACCTTAGATGAAGTCATCACTGTGTTAAACTTATAGTACATAAAATATGTTGTGTAATTGTTTTAGGTAGTAGATATAAAAATGTTGTTTAATAACTTATAACGTTTAACGTCTTATTAAATTATTTTCTGTGAGTATACCGTGTGTCCTAAAAGTGTTGGAATGGTTTATTAACTTTAAAATCATACAGGATAAAGACAAAATAGTTTACACAAATATTTGGGCAACCAAACACAACTTATTCCTGAATATGTCATACCTTCAAAATCACACTGTGTTGTTGAAAAATATGATATTTTCTAGTTTTCTGGTCTCTCTTGGTATATACTTTGTTTTTTAAATAATGTGTTTATTGAAATATTATGTTCATTGTTATATTATTTTTTTTCTTTATTGATTACTGTGGTCTTAGTATTCATGTCCTTGCAATTGCATAAGGAGCCTTTTTTTCTATTAAAGGGCTTTTTAAAATGAATGGTCACAAGATAGGGGTTTACAAGAAAACAATTGGGACAAACCCCCCAAATCGCATTTTTGTGGCAGGGAAATATATGACACATACAGCAAAAAGTATATTTTGTTGACTAATTACGTGTGTATCTTTCTTTTTTCTGGTTTGGTTTTAGATTTATTAAACTGTTTCGGGCATTTTGGGACAAATTGTTGGGGCAAATAGAACAAACTTATTTACAATGAAATTGTGCTTGTGTTAATGATAAGAAAGGTTGTTTTTCATTTGTTCAAATTTGTTTAAAAAACGTCGACAAAAGTTAGGTTTGCATAAACAGTAATATGATTCGACTGTGGGTTAGAATAATGCATGGAAATTACTGTGTTTCAAATTTGTATAATGTAAAAGAATACAAATGAGAAACTCACATTAAATAAAGTTTAAAGGAAGACAAATGGAAAGACAACAGACGCGGCTCCGCGGGCGTCTCCGTTTTATTGTTTGGTTCTGTTATTGAATCACTCCTTGAAAACGTGTTCGCCAGCATTATTCTTTCTGAATCATTGAATGCGACGTTTGAGAGTTGTATTAAAGGCGGACTTAATAAACTAAGAATAACCTGAACAATTTCATACTAGTATACTAGTATTTCATAAAAAATGTATATTAAAACGAAAGCATTGTAATGAACATGACTTACTCATTTTACAGCAGTGTATAATCAAATCTCGATCCTGAAAAGTTTATCAGGATTTTGGTCAAGCTTCTGAGGGCACGATCTAGTTTGGCCTGGTGTTAGAATGCGTGACCTTTATTCTTAAGGTTCCGGATTCGAAGCCCCGTTCATCACCAATTGCTATTAGCCATGTGATGATGCCGCTACTCCATGGTTCGGAACCCACCTTAATCAGATGGTCTATCTACATACATGCTATTTCTCGCAGGGTAGAAGAACTGCCTCTGAAATAAATATATCTCTCACTAAATCCATACGAATATGGATATCCTGAAACGTCCCGTGTTTTATTGAGTATAGTTTTTGAGTCCATAGGCATGTGTGAACTGATAAACTGAAGATAAACTGCACCTGCTAACCTTTCTTGCTGATGTTGGAAACATCCTTCAGTAGCTTAAATTGAGTTGATTACTTACTATTAAATTAAACTGATTCTTGGATATGTTAATGCACAAGACTAGTGCATACATTAATGCTTACTATTTTACTTTTTTTCAAAAAACATTGTCAATTGGAATTGTTTATAGTTTGAAAGACTAAGGCATTTTATAATAAACCCACAAACGTTTTTAGGGGAAGCAATTTAAGCCTTAATTTTTTTTAAAGCCCCCGGAATCGACCGACCCTATGACCCCGTGAACCGAAGTCAAAGGCGGTAACTGTTAGGTTAACGAAATTCAAAACAAAATCGTCATTGTGTCACGTGCGCTTCGCACCGATCTTTAATACCAGTACCTCAGTAGGATCATTACAAATGTTCTCTTCTAGACTATTCTATATTATTTGATACCACTAAATTACTTTCCTTACAATCATAGAATAAAATAGAACTACGTCTCACAACACTACAAAATATATTTACTCTTATGCTCTAATTACATATAAGACGGCCATAGCAAATTAAGTTTTGCCAGCACGGCAAAGCAAAACTATGGGAAGATATATACAGCATATGGGGAGAGAAGAAAAATGCATCCGATTTATTTTGGATTTGCAGAAAGCCTTTAACAATTTGGATTGGAATATTTTTGGCAACAAATTAAAACCGTTAAACATTCAAGATAGAGCACTAAACTAGATTCAAAATTACCTTACAGGTAGACTTCAATATGTGGAAATGCAACACCAACAATACAACACAAATGGAAACATACGATCATCCCTCAGGAAAACAACAAAAGGCGTTCCGCAAGGCTAGATATTGGGCCCTCTGTATTTTCTTTATACAAATAGCTTACCAGAACTATTGGATAAAAAACTGAACTGCATCTTATTTGCAGATGACACAACAATAGTTATACCAACCAAGCAACATGTAAACAATAGTAATACAGTAACACATTCCGTTTATAAAACATTCTACTGAATTTATTGCATCTGTCATAAGTTAATGTTAGTAGTGGCGAAAGGGGACTTCTGGCTCACTTGATTGACAGCTTCCGGTCACGTGACCGGAAGCGCTGCGTCATGAAATACGTCATCTGAGGCTGAGCCAGTGACGTAGGCGGTTTTGTGACGTAATGAGGGAAAGGTTAAAGTTCAAGGTCACGGGGAGGTAATTTTAAAAAAGTACTACCTCACACGCGTAAAATCCGATTGTGATTCTATAGTTTTAATTCGATAAACATATCGAATGAAAACAATCGAATGAAGCAATTGAATGATACGAGTGCGAGGTAGTACTATTTCATTTATTACTTTATTTTTTTTACTTTTCTTTTTATTTACAATAAGTTATGTTTACAATAATTTATGTTTACAATAGTTCCCCGTTGTTCGTTGTCATCGATGTTGTTGATCCGGACGAGTTGCGGCCATCACTTCGCTTTCTGATGAAATACGGTAGATACTTCGATTCCTGCGCAGAGTCCATGTTGTTTTTTGATGCGTAAAGTTCCAAAGATAAATCGTAGCCGGACGCAATGAGAAGTCTTAACTCTTCATTAAAAACCTCGAGGTCTTGGAAAGTCGCCAGATGAATAGAGTCATAATGAATACACCTAATTTTGATGGACATTTCAACAGAGAGCTCGATGTACACTGGTCAAGAGCCGGAGGTGTACTGACTATTCGCTAGCTAGCGTTTTGGTACCAAACAAAATGGTGGGGGTAAAGGTGTGGTGGGGCGGAGCAGATGGCGGACGGCAGATGGCAGGCGGCAGATGGTAGGCAGCAGGTGGCAAGTGCGCGGCAGATGGTTGCTACTCCATTCGCCGCCAAAGTAATGCAAGCCGTCGGCGTAATTCTTGTATTTTATCTTGTCGGTTCATTTGATATGTTTTACATCTACATATGCAATAGCTGAAACACCTGAACTTACGACAAGCTTTCCCGTCAACTTGATCGCCTGGTATTTTAAAACATTGTAACTCGCAACAACATGTCTTCAAATTGTTATCGAAAAATAAATTGTCCATCGGTGGCACCGACATGTTAGCTGCAGCGTGTGTTAGACAAGACTGAGACTAACTTCACTGCTCCCTCTCTTTTATACCTCTTCATAAGTTAACCCTGAATGAAAGTTCAAGGTCACTCATTTGAATTTTAAAAAAAGCAACACAGCAGTATATAAAATAATATACTGCTGTGTTGCTGTTTTACTTTTTATCATTTTTATATATTTTTTTTTATTTTCTTTATTAAACAAACATCTTACAATACAATAAGCTTAAGTCTAACATTGATGACTAGAAATACAAACAGAGAAATACAAACAGAGACATTATGTACAAAGATGCGTGATGTGCAGAGTGAGTTCCGTAGAGTTGTTGCTGCTTACACCGTGTGATACCAAATACAACGTCCCCGGTTGAATATCTCGAAAATCTTCATTTTGTAGCAGTTGAACAAATCGTTTTGGAAGAAATACTTGAAACTTCGGCTCATCTCCTGGAGTGAAAGGTCCTTCGCTCAATGAAACTAGAATTGCTTCTCCATGTGTGGTTTCCACTTTCTTGATGTTATGAATAATGTAGTGTTTTTGTTCTTTTAGTTCTGAACACTTTTTAGTTAGCAGAAGTTCGGATTTTGAATGAGTGTTGAATTGATCAACCAGTGTTTGTAGAAACTGTTGTGATGCCATCTTCGTCAGTGGTGGTTGTGGTGTCTTCTGTGATGTTGCCTCTTCGGAGTCTCGAATAATACTCGTGCTGGAGCGGTGCTGTCTTCTCGTATTTATAGGCCCCGCTACCCCCACCACATTTCTGTTCTCCGCTACCCCCACCACATTCCTGCGTTTGTTTCAAGTAAGCAGCCAAACGATATGCGTTGTACAATGCACAGTTTGTTTGGCCGTGTTTAAGATCTTTTGCAGCGACACAAATATTACCGAGATTAATGTTTAAGTCCTTACTGATAGTTATATCGAAAACATCACCGTGCGTGTACTTTTGTATCCAGTTCTTTTTTTCTAATCCTCTTGTGTATATATGTGAATATTGTTTGCAAAAGTTAAACATAATACTGTGCAGATTACTGTAGCTTATAAATCCTTCATACCAATGTATGTGATGAAAGTAGTTTGTTATCCATTTGTTTGTACTTTTTGCTTTGGTGTTAAGTTTGTTAAAAGAAAAAGGAGCTTCAAACGTGAATGGGTAGGCTACAAATGTAAGCAAGTCTAAAATTACTAATTCCTTGATAATAAACCTATCATCATTATTTCGAAATGCTTGAAATTCTATTACACAAGGCTTTACACTCACTTCTTCATCCCCTCCGCTCATCATGGCACCTAGCGATCAACTAAACTGTTTTCCACACCACGGTAGGTTAAATACCAGGCCGTACAGTTGCAGGCGCGTTGGTGTATATTTAACGTGGGCACCGTCCCCAATAGGCCTACCCCACGTGTGTTCTTCTTTACTAAGTCAAACTTTAGTCTTTTTTAACTTCTTCTTCTTCTTGTGTTTCGTTTTCTTCTACTTCTTGTTTCTCCGTTTCTTCTTCCTGTGTTGTTTCTTCTGTAGCTTCTGTAGCGATTTCTACAAGTGGTTCAAAATCCTTTAACTTTCTCCACATGCAAACTTCATGAGGTATTCTATTAAAAATAGATGTATCCACAGGTCCGTACACGATGGTGCTATCAGGTTGTTTTTCCAAAGTATCGATCAAATATTCTTTAATAATAGCGCTTGCAAATACCAACTGTCTCATGTACCTTGTAATAGGTTCTGTTGCGTAGTTTAAAACGTAGAATTCTTCACGTGTCAGTAGAATCTTATTTTCATGTTGAGTCAAGTCTCTAATTCGCACTTGTAGTTGTCCGCGATGTTTAACAATGTCGATTTCATTGTCACAATCCAAAAGTCGAATATGTGTTTTCCTTCCACACAAACTGTTAGTTAAATAACATTATATTAAATGTACATGTTTCAAAAATGACTCCCAAGCATTTTGCGAAAATAAAACCTTTTTTGTTCCATGGTGTAGTATTACTGTAGGGGAATAATCCAATGACTTCATCAATCCAACTGATACACTTTTACTGATGCATGCTGAGATGGGGTAAAAGATTCGCAAAAAAACTTCAGTTAAAATGTAAGGAGGAATATTTTCTTCAACTTTCTTCTTCCTCTTTGGTACTACCTTTGATGGGTCTGCATTACTTTCCTCCTCTCTATCTCTTTTACCAAACTTTAAAAATGCAGTTATTTCCTTGATGATTTCTGCTTCACTAGTATTATCACGTTCCAATAACGGTGCTACCTCTGCATCACCTTGTACAACAGATGGAGAACTCATTTTGTAGAAGATGTTACCCATGCGACGATAGACGATCAACTGAAGACCTGCATTGTTGCTCCGCTATTTATAGGTTAGCGACAGTGGCGGTGCCGGTGGTGGTACAACGTTTTACAATACTGTCTTTACAATACCGGTCAACGGTGTGTATGTAACAATTTTATCGTGCAAAATTAAACAATACGCAGATGTATTTGCAGGTACGTTTTCTTGAAATTCCATTTCTATTTTTATATCAACACTAGACGATTTTACAGATTCATTTTGTTTGGAACAATCAATTACAACAATCGGAGCTTTCGATTCAAACTGTACGGGAGATAGTAGAGGTGTATTTGTTTTGCCGTAATATGAATTTTGGAACCTAGCGTACATGTCGTATAAAACACTGTATCTTTTCTTATCAAAAGAAATATTAAAGTTGTCGTAGGGAAAGAATTGTGAATTCAGGAACACTTTACAGTTTGTTAATTTACAATGGTCAAATTCACCAGCATTTTCAGTTATTATACTTTTCTTCTTCGTTTGTAATCCAAATATTACATATCTCGCTTTTTCCAAATGAGTAGAAGTTTTTACAGTCCATGTATGCCGTTGTGTTGTAGGTAAAACGGGATATTCATGAAACTCCCAGCTTCTGAATGGCATTACAATGTCTCGATCTGATTTTAACTTTCTTAATAATGTAATCCTGTGTTCATCATTTAGTCGCACATGTGGTACTCTCCAAACAATCTTGTCTAATGTTAATTTCCAGTCTGAATTGGCATCAGTTGTTCCAGCAGCTGCTTTAATAATATCATTATCGTTTGATGATCTTAATAAAACTAGTTCTTGTTTTACATTTATTATTATTCTTCTGTAGTCTTCAGCAAATCCTAGGAGTAATCTTAAAGGGACGTAGAAATCAAAGTTTCCCGAAGAGTCAGGAGCGATTGTACTTTTGTCTGGTGCAACCCATCCTGCAACAGCTAACAGATTCTTCTCATTTGGTGTTAACGACGCTAATCCTTTCAATGTACTGGAAATTCCAACCTTTTTTGTTGAATCGACTGTAACTCCTGAAATTTCATATCTAATCTCGTCAAATAAAAATGCCATAGGATTATTTATGAACGGAACAGTGGTTACAGCAGTACCATCAGTTTTTGTTACTTTTCCTTCAATATATAAATAACTTTCGCATGGAAGAGTATAAATGTCTTGTTGTTGTATAGGAATCCTAATTTCATCGTTATTGTTTAATTTGGACGAAGCGTAAGGGTTGTGCGTGTGATATTCCTTTTCCCATAAGGTCTCGTCGAATGTTGGACCCTGCGATATATCCAGTATATCCATTGTTAATGACCTTTAATCCAATTTCTTCTAGAAAACGAATGTTGTCACTTGTTAATCCTTCTACAGCTGATGAGCTACTGACCTCTTTGCTTGTTGGCTCTATCTTTTTAAATGATAACCCCATTGTCTAAGCGGATGATTTTATATGTATTCTTACAGTAATAGCTTCTCCTCTAAAGTCAATAAGGTTTCCGTCTTGATCCACTATGTTCAGCACGATGTCTGAAATGAAACTGGTGTTTAACGGTAGGTACACAAGGTTTTGAGGCTTTTCTACTATCTTGAAACCTGGTGCAACTGATGGGTAGAATGTGTGTAATATATGACGATTTTCTCCATCTCTGTAGGATCCTTGTATAATGTTACATGTAATGTCTATGCTATTAACTTTGATGATCGTCACAGTTTTATTCCCAGAATGAGTTTTATTAGGTTCTAATACTTTTGTTTCCTTAGAAAACCCCAATAAACTACCAATTGAATGTTCTTGACTAAAATCAATATAATACTTAGACGTAATTTCGGCTTTCATTGTATTGTTATTGCCTTTTATCGTTATATTTTCTTTTCCCATATGTGTTTGTATAACTTCATTTATATTATCAATTTCATAAGCTCCTGTTGGTAAACTGAATTCTTCCAAAGCTGAATACTTTCCTTTATCATCTTTTGTCTTGTAATAATGCATTTTGTTATTTATTCCTTCACTAACGTTTGGAATAGAGTTATATGTTGTTAAATCCAATAATGCGGCTTCCCATAGTCTTCCTTTTTGCAAACGTAGCGCTGGAAACAGAATACTGCGCAAAGTACATGAGTTACCGGTTAATGACACTGTATACGAAGACATCTTAAAGTTGACTAATACTTTTAGCTAAAAAGTCTAAACATAAATGACCGCAAATGGATGTATCATCAGGTTGTTTTCTTGTATGATTGTAAAAAACATTTTCTGCCGCACGAAAGTATTGTTGAAGTTCTTTCGTTGGTGGAAGGTCTCCAAAACTGTCAAAATAATAAATGGTTTTACCAAGTTTCTTGTAACACACCCAATGAGTGCCTAATCCTTCACTATTATCCAAACTGGTATTATTCACTATTATTCACTGGTATTTACAATACCAGTCTCATTTTTCCACATTTTAACCGGTAATTCATCTTTCATAAATACTCCTCTAAAAAATGGGATTTTCAAACAAGAAGCATATGTAATCAGTTCTTCATTGGTTAATTCTTTGTTTTAAATTATTAATTGTTCTTTCTCATTTAATACACACGATACGGTCTTAGGTATAATCCTCCTCCCTTTTTTATCATTGACTATATTGTTGGTTTCTTTTTAGCTTTACCACTGGTAGATCGACGTTTTCTTCTGATATTACCTCCTTGTTTCTTAGCGGGTTTTTTCACACGCCTTCTTCTCTTTCCTCCTCCAAACGTAGTTTTTGCTTTCATTGCTGCTGTTACTGCTAAAGACGCTGCTTTTTCACAAATACTCGCGTCACTAGATTTTACTCTTTGCCAAGCTTTCTCAGCAAGTGCTTTATCCGCTATTGATCTATTCTTAGTATCACCAAATTTTGAATACGCTATATCGTGCTGTTTACAAGCCTGATCGAGCTTATTTATTCCAGGATCTCCTCTAGCAAGGCGTTTCCCTAATTTGGTTCCAGGACCACAATATTGATATCCTCCAGGTAAATGTAATTCCACAGGTAATAAATCAATCGCCTTGTTAACTATAGCTCCAACCGGTTTACTCAATAGAGAAAATGCTGTTGATGCTATTCCCCTTCCTCTCTGTAATCTCTCTCGATTATGACTGATGCATTTAACCCTCCACATGACTATTTATAGCAAAACCTACAATCAGTAGGTGCACTCTATAAATGTTTTACAATGAATGTAATATCAGTTTTGGTTTCTTGTATTATATACTGTTTAAAATCTATTTATTATATAGAAATGGATTTATTAATTAAATGTAGACATATTAAATAAAAGTAGTAAAAATAGAAATAAGGTGTAATTGAAGATGTTCCAGATGTTTCTCCGCTGGTGATGGTATCGTTGTCTTCGGTAAAATGAATAAACTTTAAATAGTTGGCATGTTCCCTTAGAAACTTGCCACTTAATCGTTGGTAATTGAATAACACATCCCAGTCTAGTTTATCTTTAAAATTGTCAATGTAATTCTCAGAGAGATTTTGATATTTACTTATTACTTCAAATGGATTTATTAATTAAATGTAGACATATTAAATAAAAGTAGTAAAAATAGAAATAAGGTGTAATTGAAGATGTTCCAGATGTTTCTCCGCTGGTGATGGTATCGTTGTCTTCGGTAAAATGAATAAACTTTAAATAGTTGGCATGTTCCCTTAGAAACTTGCCACTTAATCGTTGGTAATTGAATAACACATCCCAGTCTAGTTTATCTTTAAAATTGTCAATGTAATTCTCAGAGAGATTTTGATATTTACTTATTACTTCCCAACAGTTATTAAAATTTGGTGTCATCTCTACGAGGAAGTCTTCTGAAAACTGTTGTCTTTGTAAAATATGGATCCAGTTAACTCTGTGAAAATAAATTCTTAACATAGTCATTGTAAAGAGGTAGTGTATGGAAAGTTGTTCCCAATCCATATATCTATCAAACCGTTGAACAAAACCATCTGTCAACACTCCTTGGGGAAATCTCGGCTCTTGAGATATTAAACTCCACGCAGTAATATTGGATTCCATCATCCTCTCTGTATCGTCTCTCGAATATGACTGATGGTGTCATCTCTACGAGGAAGTCTTCTGAAAACTGTTGTCTTTGTAAAATATGGATCCAGTTAACTCTGTGAAAATAAATTCTTAACATAGTCATTGTAAAGAGGTAGTGTATGGAAAGTTGTTCCCAATCCATATATCTATCAAACCGTTGAACAAAACCATCTGTCAACACTCCTTGGGGAAATCTCGGCTCTTGAGATATTAAACTCCACGCAGTAATATTGGATTCCATCATCCTCTCTGTATCGTCTCTCGAATATGACTGATGCTTATCCCTTATCATGGGTATTTTAAATTCTTTTTTCTCTTATGTAATCTTCATTGTTTTCTGTTGGTTCATTAATCACATTCACTTTATCCTCCTTTCCTAATGTCTTGACTTTAGAAGGCTCAGACGGTTTATCTCGTTGATTAGGTTTCTCTGGATTGTGTATACTTTTCCAGTCTAAATAATTGTGACTGTCAACATCTGAAGCTGCATCTCTTCCTGAAGCCCGATGGATATAATGGAATAGAGCTGCACCAAACCTTTCCAAATGTTTTTCATATTCCGTAGTCCATTTCTTGTGTACAATATCAAACATTTTCTTATTTACAGCGTCTCCATCCTGCTCACAATCACCTACATTTGATAATTTTAATTTTTTTTAATCATAGCTTGTATCAGTTTTATTCCTTTTGTAAATCGTTAACAATTTTAGAGTAGCTAAATTTACTGCTTCACCATCATAAATGGGATATTGTATATCACTTAACCTTTTACCGGAAAACCCCCAATGATCTTCGTGTACAGTTGGGGTTCTTTTTTTCATGTACTGTACCGTAACCGCATCAGACGACATAAGCGGATCACCAACATTTTGAATTACTTTTCCTTCAAAATTATAGTTGCCGTCAGGTGTTAACGGAAACCCAGCTCTTTTTTCACTATATCCAGATTTTACTCCAAACTCGGAATACCGTCCAAACTTGTCCATACTCATGATGTAACTGAATCGCTATCGTTTAGGTTCTTATTATATATATACGTCTACTGAACAATTATTCCTTGTTTTCGCAGTTCATCAACCAAAGCTACCCATTCGTTTTCTAAACCAGTGTGCCCGGCTTCCATAGCTTCATGTAATAACCTCATTCGATCAACTAACTTATTTATATCGTTGTAATATATTATATTAGTTTTATACAAGTTTTTCAATAATCCCCTTCCAGATGTGGTAGGATCAGTTGTTTTTCTCTTTTTATGCAAAACATTTAATTCAGCAGAAGATAAAGCTCTTCTTTTAATTGGAGTTTTTTTGATTTCGAGGGGAAAAGACTAGATATAATACTTGTATATTTTATTGACCGATTTCTATGAATAGGTAGGCCTTTGGAATACTTTTTTCTATGTGCATTTGTATACTCTAATATATCTTTAAACCATTGTAAATCCCTTTTAGTGTATTTACCAGGATTATTTTTAAAGATGAGTTCAAACAAACCTTTTGTACCTTTATATTTCTTATCTCCAATAACTATATCATCATTTTCGTTTATATCTAACTTGCTATCTCCAATCATTAATCCTTTATCCTCTATTCTAGGTCCATAGGTATGATAATTTCGATTAGCATGTGCGGCGTGTAACATTTTTAACGTATATGTTCTTCCAAGTGTTCCTTTAAACATAATATCCGTGCCTAATTTGCTTATGTTGGATGGGTTAATATCCTCTTCTTCTGCTCTTGTATCTTCTACACTTGTATCTTCTGTACTTGTATCTTCTGCAATGTCCTTTTCCTTTAAATCCTCTATATCTCCGCTTTCTTCATACTCGCCGCTTTCTTCAGATGTTTGTAACTGACCAAAACTTTCATCATTCTGAAATTCTTCTTCATATTTGGAAATTGGTAGCATTTTGTCTCCTTCGAAGCGAATTGAAGGTTTTTCCATATTTTGTGCTAATCGCTTTAAAGGTTCAGTAACAGGTTTGAATGTTGTTTCTAAAAATTGCTCTCTTTCATTTATACCTGATTTTAAAGCTCGGTTCTTTTGTCTAATAGAATCACTAAGTGATTTTATTTCCTTTAATAGCTTTTCCTGGTTAACCATCTTCACACCTTGACGACTTGTACAGTAATACCGCTAATCAGTGTATTAAAACAAATTTATCAAAACCTATTCTATAACGACCATCTTTTATAGCTTGATCTTTCATAATAACCAAAAATCCATACTTTTCCGCAAAGCTCTTTAAACTTTTCAAATGGCATATCCGCATTCACATGATCGTTATATATATGTTTTAGGTTAGTATCATCTTGTTTGAATACAATTAGAATATTTGCATTATCTCTGATAAGTTGTTTTGGGATTTTGCTATAAGTTTGTCCTATATATATGCCGTCGATGTTATTATGTCTTCCCATGGCAAAGTAGTTTCTAATAGTATCCTGATTTTCACAAGATACATCGTCAAATATAAATACAGAATACGGTTTCGCTTCGTTTGGTTGCATAATGCTATCACTAGCGTTAAATTTGTAAAAATTAACATCAGACACATCAGGTAGGATTTTATCCAGCAATTTAAACTTTGGTTGATGTAGAGACTTTGAAAAAATATATAGGTTATTAAACCTTAATCCCTGCGGATTAGTGATCAAATTAAAGACAACATTGGTCTTTCCACAGTTTGAGGGACCACTTACTATACATCGAACAGTGTTTGGAAGTAAACTACCGTGTTTACCATTGTTGATTTTAACGTTATCCACAGTTAAATCATCTATGTTATTAATATTGAATCGATCTTTATAGTGAATAATCTCCATCCTGCTCAAAGGTTAACGATGAAATGAGTTGCTTGCATTAAACCAAGTCCTTTATAGGTATCCATGAATCCTCAGTTTTGTTAAACCCTAACCACCGCACTTTAACTGCGTCCTTTTTTCTTTGTAACACTTTTTCAACAAGATATACATCACCTACTGTTGACTTTAACATTTCATGTCCATAAAATGCACCTTGCAACAAATCTCCTTTGTTATCTTTTAAGATATACGTTTCAGGTACAGTCGGTTGCACTTTATACACTGTAAAAACTTCATTCGTCCAATTGGGAAGGTATTTATTGGTAAACACTCCCTTATATTTACTAATCCGTACTTTATCACTTACATAAAATTTTCTTGGCTGCATTTTTTCTACTTTAGGCTTTGTATTTTTCTTTATGCGTTTTAATACATCTTTTGCATTTCTTCTATTAACTTTGTTAGGTTTCATACCGATAGTTCTATGAAACCTGTTGTTATAATCATTTATTAATTGTGGTAAAACATCATACCATACGTAAGAACCTCTTTTTGAAAATTGTTTATACAGTGCTCCTTTTAAGGTTCTATTGAATCTTTCTACAATAGCTGCTTTTTTCTCTGAATTTGTAGAATAATGATTTATTTTATATTTATTCGATAACTGTGCAAAGTTTGTATTAAAGTATTCTGTTCCATCATCAGTTTGTAAATGTTTAATTTTTTTATCTCTTTTTATGGCTATTTCCATGGCTTCTGTTACGCTTTTACCAGTCTTGTCCTTTAGAGGCAAAGCGTCTGCAACTTTTGTAAAACAATTAATAATTGTGAGTATATATTTAAATCCTTTGTTTATTCTGCTATGCGGTCGCATTTCAATTAAATCCGCTTGATATAGATCATTTATCCCTTTTATAACAGTATTTCTTCTTGGAAACTTTATTCTTGCAGGTTTGTGTAGTTCATTAATAATCTTCTCCTCCAGGTCTGACATGATGGTTTCACGAAGACAGCTGATATGATATTAAATATTCTTTTGTATAAATCTGCTTATATAGGTCAAGGTCATTCTAAACTAATGTATAAAAGGGGGAACACAGAAAAATACTGCTGTGTTCCCCCTTTTATACGGAAAGGAAAAGGAAAAGGGATGTAGGACGATGAAAGGGTTACTCGTCAATAGGGTTGAGGGAATAGTGGCCGAATGGTAGAGTGTGGATGTTGTCTGCAAGGATGTGTCGTTTATCATCATTTGAAGAGAGAGCTTTTTTTACTTCCGTCACGCTGTACAGCTGATGGTTGAAACTTCTGATTGTGTTGAATTTTGCTGTTATATCTTGATCTTCAAATAAACATTTCTTATAGTGATTAAAATGCACATTCTTCTTTAAATACAAACTTTTTACTACTTTAGCTTTCTTAATGACTTGGTTTTCATTTAGTTGTAAAGAATATAATTTTGATATTAGTGCAACAATTTCTTGAAGTATAACACCATTGGCTTCATCTTTAAATTTGCCAAGCACTTTTTTGTTTCTGTCATTGTCGTTGTTTGGATGATCTTTTGGATAGTCGGAAAAGTCAAAGTCGTTTTTGTAATCAAATGTCCGAAGATCTTCATACATATCGTTAGTAATTATCCAATATATAAAAGCGTCTGTATCCATGTAGGAGATGCCGATGTTTTCCCGTCCATAAAAGGTGACCATCTTTTTGTAATGAAAATCGTACATATGAGTCTTGGAGATATCCAGGATTGACATTCCTATATACAAAGGACGATCCATCTTCACACTTGTTTTCTTCATAGATACAGCTACAAGATTTTCATAAATAATTATAGATGTATTAAAGTTCGGCTGTTGTACGAGTTTCTGTAGTTTGTTCGGATCTGTAACAAGTTTAATGTGTTTATGTCTTCTTTTGGTTTCTAATGTTTTACCGAATATCGCATTGTTCATTAATTTAAAAAAAGTCTTTTTGAAAGGCTGATGTAGCGGCTGCTCTTCTGGTAGTATTCGAGTCTATGTATGGTTTCAACCAGCACGATTGGGAAAATTCCACAGCTCTATTAATTTTAGTAAGACGTAAACCTAATTCGATAGCTTGTTGAACAACACAATAATGAGCTACGTATCGTTGTTTATTGTTAAGGGTCATCATTAATTTGGGGTGTTTTCCAGTTGGTGAAGTTTCTGTTCTTGCAAGGAGTGGAAGGTCATAATGAAGATCGTGTAAATGTTCTGGATATTCAAAGTCGCAATCCAAAATATATCCGGTATCTCCATGTTTTGGAATTTGTGAAATATCGCCAATACAGTCGGGATCAACCCATTTAAAGTTGTCAAATGGAAGTGGGTTCGACATGGCCCATCCATACAGATTATTTGCGTCGAAATATCCCAAGTACGTTGAAGGTTTCTCTTGATCATGGTCAGGTCGATATTTGTTGTTGGCTTTAACATGTCTCGTCACGCTTTGAGTTAATCCACCTCTAACACCCGACTCAACCATTAAAACCATATCTATATCTGTTAACAGCTGGAGTTTACATTTTGTTTCTTTTAGCATTGCTTGCCAAGCTAGTCCTGGAGATGTATACGAATGTAGAGGGTCCAAACCGTATGCTGCAAAACAGGTTCTTCGGAATTCTTCCATAACATCGCAGAGAAGAGTCACGTCAAGTTTTACATAAAAGTCTGAGTATTCTCCCAAAGTCTTCATATCCAACTCGTTCCATACTCGACATGCATGTTGATAGTCTTCAAGTGAAATTTCCAATTCATTGAGTTTGTTGTTAAATTGTTCTGGTAGAGGAAGTGATGTTTCATTAAATCTATGCAGTCCATCGATGTAATCGTAGGGGAAGACTCCTTTTCTAAGAACCAGATCCAATTTACTACTGGCTACAATTTTGCTTGTTTCTATCAGATCTTCTCTTTTTAAATTCTCAGTTAATTTCATTAGGCTAGAAGGCATAAATCTAAACGAATCAATAAACCTAAGTTTTATTTTGCCAACCTTTTTAGAGAAGCTTATAAATTTTTCCATTGTTGTTGCCAAAACATCTATTGCTCCATCATCTCTTCCTAACTCCGGGATTATGAAATGAGAGTCATATCCACTAAGGTTATGTAGAACAACAGGTATAAAAGATGGAACTTTGTAATTTAAGTTGCTAGCATTACAGGCTGCACCTCTGTAGGCTCCAGTAAGATGGTCGTGGTCACGCACTTTAACGTTATCTTGTGTAAATAGGTTATTACACAGTTAACATGTTGTTACCAAATTGTGATGTTGAAGTTGATGTTCTTCCATAGGTTGCATCGGTATTTTAATTTTGTAGATTTCTTTCACCTTGGAGGCAATGTCATACAGATCATCTACAAAGTGTTTCGCTGCTTGTTCACCGCGATAAATCTTCGGAGCAGATGATAGTCCAAATTCTTGAAGATGTTCTTCAGACAGCGTGGATTTTGTTAGTATACAATAACTGTTTGGTGCGTGTTTTTGATATTTGCTTCTTTTTGTGATATCCTCTTCTTGTTGTTCAATTGGAAGTAAGGATGCTTCGAAATCCGCGTACACAACAAATGGAACAGGGTATTGGTGATTTACTTTATGAAATTTTATCTGCGCTCTGCTGGGATGTGGTAATTTAATTCTAACCTCATAGTTTCCACTACAACCTTTGATGTTCTACTAACCATTCTGAACCTCCCCTTCTTAATGGTTTGCCTACATGACAAAAACATCTTTTACAAATGGTTTTCTCTCCGTGTTTTTTTGATATTTGTTTAGAAACAAGAGCTCCAAAGTTTTTTATGTAGACATAGTGGGATATGTCCCCTTTAGTGATCAATAGCAAATCCGTATGATCTCTGCGCTCAATAGGTGTTATGCGCAAGGGGTATGCATTGTTTGACGAATCTAAGCCGAAAATGTTGACAGAAGCTGACGGATTTTGCTTTTCAAATTTTGATATATCAGTAATTGCAACAGGGTAAGTCATTCCCTGGAAATTATACTTATGTTGTACTTCTTCATATTTGTGACTTGGTCTTATCGGATTGTCTGTTACATATTTGGTCAACATGGCATATTTAAAACATTCGTTATCTTCATTTTGCACATTAATACAGGATTTTGTATCACTTACTTTTTTCGGAAGAGGAATATAACTACTTCCTCTCATTCCATAACCGTGTTTATGAACTCTAACATCCAGACTTGTTATACTTAATAAAGTCCATCCAGATCCTGTTCCTTCATGCTCTTGTAGTTTCGTCAAAAGTTCCTCAAAACATTCTGTTGCAATCTTTTCAATATCTGACGCAGCCATGATGGTTCGGTTTTTTGTCATGAAACCTCTTGGCGATGTTTAATTTTGAATGTTAGTGAATATGGCATCTAGCAACAGTCCAAATTTGATAAAATTTAATCTTTTTTGTTCATTCTTTAGTGTTTTGGTTACTAATTCTTTGGCGTTATGTAGAAAGTTTTCAAGTTGTAATTTTGCGTTGTCAATTTTAAAATGTGTTACTACTTTACCAGGTAGTGCTTGAGCATGTAGCTCCACATCTACTGTTGTTGTTGAAGGAGGATGAAGTGTGGACAGAGCAGGCGTAGAAGACGAAGCAGCTGTTGATGTTGAAGGACGGTGAAGTGTAGACAGAGCAGGCGTAGAAGACGATGCAGCTATTGATGTTGAAGGACGGTGAAGTGTAGACAGAGCAGACGTAGAATTCGATGCAGCTGTTGTTGATGGTGTTGATTGTGCATATTGAATAACACTTGGTCTGGAATGTTGGTGTTGGGCTAACATTTGATCTATTTCCTTCAATTCTTCTTCTTCATATTCTTCATCATGGTTGTTGTTATGTTTTAGTTCCTTATGAATTATTAAAAGAAATTCATCCTTAAATGAAGTCTTACAAATATTGCAGCGATGCATAATGTAGGTGTGATCTCCACAAGGGTCAACGCAATAATGAAAAACACTGCAAATGCCCCTCTATTTATACCCTAGCAAAAGTGGTGGGGGTACGTATTACGTTAAGTTTACTATTTTTTACATTTTATATTTACTATTGTAGCTGGAGGCTACAAAGTTCTGTATTTAGGTCAAGGTCATTGAACATATTTGCCAAAACGGGGAATAGAGCAGTAAATGATTTCATTTTAAACCATAAACTGATCTATTCCCCGCTTTGTATTTAACAAGGACAATTTTCTCCAACAGTTAAATTTAATATATTTTAAACTCGGATGTGAAATCGGATTGTACACATTGCATCTCAATCAACAAAAAATTTCATAAAACAATAGGGATCTTCAGATGTAGATTCATCTTTAACATATTCGATGGTCAACATTACCGAACGAAGATCTTGTGGAATTACGTCGACTTTTATTAGTCGCCTTTCCATTTCAAACCGTTTTGTTATTGATGTAAGTTTTATCACATCATCGATATCGATGAGGGGAAAGCTGTAACAAACGGAGTTTGCTGGTGGGTTCATAATGCCGATATGATAAATATACACTGTTGCATCGACATTAAATAGACGTTCCCCCACCATTAAATGTATAAGTTACCCCCACTTTTTCAAAACAAAAAAAAAACATTGAAAGCTGGTAAATATTTTCTGTCTTGTAAATGGGTCAAGGTTATACAACGATATTACCAAAACGAGGAATAGAGCAGTAAGTAGTTCTCACTTTGACTACAAACTGATCTATTCCCCGCTCTGTATTTAAAGTTTGACAGTTGACAAGAAAAAAACAACACTTAATCAGACTCATTTGATGAATCGGAATCAGTTGTATCAGAAGCATCGGAAAGAAATAGTCGTCGACGAATATGATATACCCCTCGTGCGCTATCTAAAAATAACCCATCCAAACTACTACTACTAGTGGTTGGGGTTTCATCATGTATTTCTTCAGAATAGAGAAGATGCTGATAGATTCTATAGGTTTCAGATTCCACGTCACTTAACGGTTCAATTTGTTCCATATATCCTGCTTCAAGATCATCACTGTCCATATCACTTAATAATTCAAGATCTTCCATTGCATCCATATCACTTAATAATTCAACATCTTCCAATTCGTCTTCATTTTCATCCTCACTTTCAATCACAATATGTTTTATAATTCCCACGATTGATTTTGCAGAAGAAAATATATTATCCTTTGGTGACATAGCTGCTATATATCCTAGTGCTAACACAAGTAGCAGAATGAGATAAGCAATGATGAAAAACCTCTTTTTATACCCCCCGATTTAAGTGGTGGGGGTAATTAGTGATAGGGAAGGGGTATTATTGTAACAATATATGAACAATTTAATACTAACAGAGTATAAAGTTCTGTAAGTGGGTCAAGGTCACCTTAAACTATTACCAGAACGGGGAATAGACCAGTAAGTGATTCTCACTTTGACCACAAACTGATCTATTCCCCGTTCTGTATTCCCCCCCGACCTTGTATGTAGTTTATGAGGTTGTGTAATAAAGGCACAGGATGTAGCCTTCTTGTAATAATTGGTAAATTTTGTTCTTCAAAGGAATTTGTTTCACATCTATTTTTACTTCTTCTGTTCCACGAATACCCAATCCTTTGACCTGAACATGTTGATCCTCCATTAACAGTTGGTACACACGCTGGGTAAAAGTATCCGCTTTAGCAGTAGAGTCAATATAGTGGAAGTATACCATGGTAGATGCTCTCTTGATGCAATCCACAACCAAAGTGATAACTGACTCTGTAACATCGCGCTTATATACCCGCGCCTATATAGGTCAAGGTCGTTTTAAGATTATAAAAAAAGTGTGGACAACCTATTTACCTTCTGTAGCATGCTACAGAATTTAAATAGGTTGTCCACACTTTTTTTAAAATTTGGAAAAACAAAGTATTTACTTAAATTTGGAAGATAGGTTTTTGAACTTTAATTTTACGGTAATGATTTCCACACAGTGATTCCCTTTTCGTTTCGAATTAAATAGTCTCGTCTGGTAGGGTTTACAGGGTGGAACATACCCTTAGGTAATGCTAAATAGAACAGTTGGTCTGCGCATTTTAGAATCACCTTTAGAAAACCTTTCTTTTTAACAAAAAAGTAACGTTCGTTTTTACGAAGCCTATTAATTCGAAGTTTTTTGGGGTTCACTGTTGATATTGGTGAAGATCGAGAAACGCTAGTCTTATGTTTCAGTTTTAAATGATACCCGCATATTTCCTCATTTGAAACACAAGACCTTTGACAGCGTTCACCTTTCTTCGGACCTTTTTTGAAGATATATATACATTGACATTTTAATTGTTTTAAATTCTCAGAAGGAGATTGCGGGTTATTAAAAATTACAGACGGACGTGTAGAAGGGCCTGATGTAGAAGGTGGGTTCTCATCTCTGATTGGCTTCGGCTCCAGCGGAAGAATGTCTGCCAGCGCCTGCTGAAGAATGGAAGGAGCTGGTGAAGCCAGAGATGAAGTAGGTGGTGTTTGTCCAACCTTCCTCGGCGATGTAGATAATTTGGAAGAACTTGAACTAGCCGGAGAAGGTGGGCGAGAAGTAGCCGGAGAGGATGAAGAAGATGACGATGAAGACGATGAAGAAGATGAAGAAGCAGACGGGGGAGCAACAGGGTTTGCCCGAAGTGGTGGCGATACGTCAAGAGCTGGCATCGAACGTAGTGCCGGCTCCGCAGGAACAACGCATGCCAGCATCAACGCCTGCCGAAGGATAGAAGGAGCTGGTGGAGCAGGTGGAGAATGTTCAACCTTCCTCGGTGAAGGTTGTTTCCTACGGCTGGACATGTCGGAAACTGAACTGCGCTCGGAAAGTGTAAGCAGCAGAATGATTTTACCACTGGTGGAAACCCTCCTATATACCCGTTTTACGGGGGGGGGGGTTAGTGATAGGGAAGGGGTATTATTGAAAGAGTAAATGTTTTTACCAAACAATAATTTTCTCTAAGTCCCGAAGTGGGTCAAGGTCATCTGAACATGTTGCCAAAACGGGGAATAGAGCAGTAAGTGATTCTCACTTGGACCACAAACTGCTCTATTCCCCGCTCTGTATTAGGAGAAGAGGACTAGTTTAAAGCTCGCAATTATAGGCAATAAACCTGATAACGGAACACTAACCTCTCCCCCGAAAAATTATTCACCCAACAAACAAACGATATGGTCAGTTTACAACAGTCACGCACTCTGAAACCGCAAGGACGTTCATCACTGTCTAGGCGTCAGAGTACTACGAACCGAAGTACAATAATACCTGACCAAGGTCCCCTTAAGTTTATTTCCCCGAAGATGTATCCCCCAAGATAAGCAAAATGGTCAGTTAACAACAGCCGCGCACTCTGAAACCGCAAGGACGTTTATCACTGTGTAGGCGTCAGAGTTTTACGAACCGAAGTCCAATAATACCTGACCAAGGTCCCCTTAAGTTTATTTCCCCGAATTTGTATCCCCCAAGATAAGCAATATGGCCAGTTTACAACAGTCGCGCACTCTGAAACCGCAAGGACGTTCATCACTGTGTAGGCGCCAGAGTACTACGAACCGAAGTACAATAATCACCTGACCAAGATCCCCTTAAATTTTACAGATATTTAAACAAGATTCCCTTAAATTTTACAAATATTTAACCAAGATCCCTTTAGATTTAACCAAGATAAGCAAACTAACTGAATCTGTTTCTCGTGAGTGAGGGCTAATATAGGTAAAAAAAGTCATCCGGTATTCATGCCGTAATGACTCAAGGTCGGGTTTCGTGCCGTACCTTTTTGTAAGGGGTTAGGAAAGGTGTTTATTTGAGAAACATAATCCCCCCTGAGATATTTAAAGACATAAGGTCGGTTTTCGTGCCATACCTTTTTGAATGGGAGCGTGAAAGAAAAGTACATATTTCATTAGTACATAAAAACACTTCAAAGACACTTTAAAACCAACACCAAACTAACTACAGTTAAACTAACTACATTTACTAGCAGCAAACTACAAGCGTTATTCTAACATGCTTAGTAATAAACAGACATGCCTTAAGCTAAGGTAGCATCTCTAATATACAGTGGTACCAACTCTATACTAGAGATACTATTGCGGACAGCGCGGGCAAACAGCTAGCTAGGCTGTCGGCCTGCGACTGCGAACCCTCTGCGGGCTGCTCCCGCTTTTATAGGAATATATCATGGGGGGGGGGCAAGGACTTCGACAGTAGTTTGTTCCAACACTGTATCGCATACTCTGAATTGCTCCAAGTCCGGTTACTGGGTCAAGGACACGTTAAAATATTTTGTAAAATAGCAAAGGTGTTACCTTTGCCATTTTACTTTGGAAGCAAGCTGTACTACGTTTAAACAAGGGAGACTATTATCCGTTTTACATAAAACTCCTTGCACGATCTTTTGATAAAATGGAAAAGATTAATGCCGGAGGGCGATTCCCATTCCACCAAAATACAATGCATATCATTTCTATGCAACGGTCTCAGCTCTACCTTTACTTTTAATTTAATGCCTCGGAACTCATAAGTAAGGATGGACAGAAAGGCTTCTGAAATAGCAAGCTCGGAAGGAACAAGCCAAGTGTTTACACCTACAGCTTCCATAGCGATATGATGGTTTTTACCACGCTGTTGCAGTATATAAAACATTTCCCCCTCCAGTTTTTATTTTTAATACAACATTTTTGTGTCAACCTTGTCCGCATGAAATATCTCTAAGTCCACATTTCTTCCTATATTTGATCAAACGACGGTTTTTCTAAGTCCCGTCAGTAGGTCAAGGTCATCTGACATAATGCCAAAGCGGGGAATAGAGCATAACATACTGCTCTATTCCCCGCTCTGTATTGGGGAAGGGGACAAAAGACAACAAACAAGAGACTGATTTTAAACAAGAGGCTGATTTTATATTTCACAAACGTTTCTCAGGCTAAGATGGGTAATGTCAACCGGTTTGCGCGCCGTAATGACATAAGGTCGGTTTGCGAACCATACCTTTTTGTAAGGGGTTAGGAAAAGGATGAGAAACAAGTTACATTACTTTTAAAATAAAGACTTTACCAACAACTATTTAAACAAAATTAATCAGTTAACGTTACTTTTACAAGAACAGCCGAGGTCGGTTTTGCAAAGGTCAACAGTATCACTGAAACCCGGTGGGACGTAGACCCAAACACCCGGCGTCAGGCTGCTGCGAACCCAAGTTTTGACCAAGGTTGTTGAGGGACCTGTAGGGCCGGGAGTACATATGTTATTAGTAAATAAAACACTTCAAACCGATACCACACACTAACATATATATTAGACTAACTACATTACCTAGCAGCAAACTACAAGCGTTATCTAACATGCTTAACAAACTAACTAAACATGCAAGGGCGCGGATCTCTTAATTGCGCGTCGGGCCCAACGCACAGTTAACAGACCTACGCTGCAGCAGAGTGCAACCCACTGGGACGTATATCCAAACAACGGGCGGCAAGCTACTGCGACGAGACTGCGGACTGCTCCCGCTTATAAAGGCAAAGTGACGTCACCGAAGCGGAAGGGGGAGGTCGAAAGGGGGGGTGACCTTGAACATGACCCAAATCGGGGGGGGGGGCTCCTACCCCTAGAGGGGGGGGGCTCGAGGGGGCTCGAGGGGGGGGGTTGACGTAACCGGTTCTAAACCAGTCCTCAGCTTTCTACCCATGTATGGATAGGGCAAGGTTTCACTTTACGACCTGCTTCACTCTGTCTGCCGCCTCATTCTGGCTTTTGTTTGCAACCAGTACACACGTGCTCTATCCAACTCTATCTTATCCATTTTCTCTTCCATCCTATTTACACCATGTCTTCTCCTCTGACTCCCGAAAAACTCCAGCGCTTAAAGGAATCTTTGAAGAGGTCGACGGAAAGAAGGAGCGGGTTTAAGAGACCTTCAACTTTGAAGTCTCTCAAACGGAATCTCCATGGTCATCCGCTGTATTTTGAACAACGACCCTCGACTCAGCCTCGACCTTCTACATCGGCTCAGCCTCGGCCTTCTACATCGGCGGCTCAACCTTCGTCTCCGACACCGACTGTCGATGAGGTGATGCAACGGACAAGGGTGATGGTGCTGAACGACTTGGTGACGCCGTTTGAAGTCTCCAAGGTCGAGTTTCGAAATCTGAAGCGGATGACGGAGTATAAATATGTGGCAACCAACGGGGACCACGTGTTCCTGTTTCAACACACCGTCCACTACATCGAGGTGCGTCTGCCGCAGTCTCTCCCACCGCCACCCCCTCTGATACCCGACACACAGGAGTTATTCTTAACCAGAAAAGATGGGAGGGTAAAGTGGGTTTTGAAGAATAAAGTTTGAACCGATCCTGATCCCGACCATCCCTATCCCGACCACCTTTCAGCACTCAAACGGTCCTTTTCAGGACCACCCTAAGCATTTAAAGTTAGGGACTTGGCCTGTACTTAGGCAGGAGATTTTGTTTGTGCAGCCCACTTTGTGAAAATTTCTAAGTCCCAAAGTCCTTGACCTTGACCTTGACCTTGAACATGACCCATGTTAGGGGGGGTACAAAGTTTTTCCAAAGTATGTCATGTGGGTACTCAAATTACGCGAATTGATCAGACGAACAAGGAGGTGCAAACAGAATTTTGATCCGGCCAAGGGTATAGTAGCAGAAGCGAAAAAACTACAAAGTTTGTCCAAAGTATGTCATGTGGGTACTCAAATTACGCGAATTGATCAGACGAACAAGATGGTGCTAACAGAATTCAGATATGACCAACGGTATAGCAGAAATAGCGAAAAAACCAATGTTTTCAAGGTTACATACTAATAGCTTCTTTATTATTGGGTTAAAGTATAGCGAGTGGGTACTCAAATTTCGCGGGTTAATCAGACGAACAAGATGGTGCGAATATAATTCAGATCCGACTGAGAGTAGGGAAGAAATAGCGCGAAAACAACACTTTCAAGGCCTGACATAAATAAATACTTTGTTTATGGATTAAACTACGACAAGTTATTTATAGTTTAAAGTATGCCGAGGTAACGTTGTGGTGCGGGTAGGTCGGGTGGGTATCATACACGCTAGCGCTATATCATTATACTTTCAGCTCTTGCAGGATTAACATCTACCTATAGAGTTTGTGTTATTCTAAAGATGTCACAGTTTTACAGAAATATGACGAAGGTGTCCTTCAACAGTCCGCCTGCCACCACCTTCTACTTCTCCGACTGTGAAGATAGAAGGTCTACGCTGTTAGTGGATTGTGAGCGATTTCGCCGTAGAATACTCCAGGCTGAAACATTCTTAGCAAGTTGTCTGCTACGCAAGATGCATCATATGAGTACATGCAATAAATTAGATCACAGTGACTGTTATGATTGCGTAAAAACAGTGTCGAGCAAGAATTGTTAATGTTTTCAGTTACGGAGCTCCGATCCTCACAGAGTCAGAGCTAGACCCTAACTAATGCGTGTCCCGTAGTTATTGTGCGATGTGAAACCTTGGTGGGGGAAACTGGTGTGGTGGGGGGTAAAGGCGAGTGTCTATCCTACATGCTTGTATCACTTCAGTATACCTGCGGCTCTTGCATAGTTCACATGGATTCGCAAATACAAGGCACTACTGTTTCTTCCACATGTTCTTCTTTTAATATTGAGCAAGCTGACAATACAAATGATGAAATACAAGTACATGAAGTTTCTAGCACAATATCTTCTGATGCAGAAGCAATAATGGCATCCCTAGTAGGGTTTGACTAATGATGGTGGATGTAGTAGCAACCATCTGCCTCGCACCAGCTGCCACCTGCCGCCTGCCATTTGCCGTCCGCCATCTGCTCCGCCCCACCACACCTTTACCCCCACCATTTTGTTTGATACCAAAACGCTAGCTAGCGAATAGTCAGTACACCTCCGGCTCTTGACCAGTGTACTTCGAGCTCTCTGTTAAAATGTCCATCAAAATTAGGTGTATTCATTATGACTCTATTCATCTGGCGACTTTCCAAGACCTCGAGGTTTTTAATGAAGAGTTAAGACTTCTCATTGCGTCCGGCTACGATTTATCTTTGGAACTTTACGCATCAAAAAACAACATGGACTCTGCGCAGGAATCGAAATATCTACCGTCTTTCATCAGAAAGCGAAGTGATGGCCGCAACTCGTCCGGATCAACAACATCGATGACAACGAACAACGGGGAACTATTGTAAACATAACTTATTGTAAATAAAAAGAAAAGTAAAAAAAAAATAAAGTAATAAATGAAATAGTACTACCTCGCACTCGTATCATTCGATTGCTTCATTCGATTGTTTTCATTCGATATTTTTATCGTATTAAAACTATCGAATCACAATCGGATTTTACGCGTGCTAGGTAGTACTTTTTTAAAATTACCTCCCCGTGACCTTGAACTTTAACCTTTCCCTCATTACGTCACAAAACCGCCTACGTCACTGGCTCAGCCTCAGATGACGTATTTCATGACGCAGCGCTTCCGGTCACGTGACCGGAAGCTGTCAATCAAGTGAGCCAGAAGTCCCCTTTCGCCACTACTAATGTTCAAAACGTATATTATAAATATATTATAACGTATATATTATAACGTATTATTATATTATATTATATAACGTATATATTTTAAATGTTCCCAACCCTAAAAATACAGAAATAAAACTAGTAGAAAAGACACGTAAACAAACATGCAAATAATGACATTACAAATCAGTAAAAGCGGAGTTATTATTTGCTCTGCAATTAATACTATTCATGCGACAGCACCAAGACAGGTAGTAAGTAATTTATAACCAAGAGTCTGTAACAAACAATTAAAGTTTATAAAACATTGTTCTTAATTAATTGAATCTGTGATATGTTAACATTCAAAACTAGTGTAAACAGATAAGATTAACAATATTTCCAACTTTCTTACTCACAATTGTAGCAGTTGATAAATCTCAATTTGATTAGTCCTCGTGAACTAGTGTATGTATAATTTATTTCAGTATGACAGTATACAATATATTTTGAATAGGGAAACTGGAGGGTCGTCCCACTTAATAGTGCATAACTAATAGACAGTATACGTGTAGGTGAAAAAGCGGCTACATTTTACAAACGGTGTTAAAGTTCGTTTGTAATACTTATCCACAAACGTATTAGATGGAAAGTATAACGAAATATAATGAAATTATATACCTAAAATAAAAATGAAATTTACATATTTGTACACTGTATAGTGTCTTTCTTTGAGTACCTATAAACAGTGAAAAGTCTTGTTGGAGTTATTAAGTGTCTTCAGCCTTCTAAACGGTGAAGGTGATGACTGTCTCGATTAGTTTCTGAATCATCCCTTTCAATCCGTAATATATAAACCAGCACTTGTTTATACATTTGTCGAAGACAATCAAATAACTAATTATTAGACCAAGTATAGACTGTAAATAAGGAAATTCTAAACTAACTCGTCAATAAGATTTAAATCAGTCGTTATCAGTCTTCCGATGAGGAAGGACGCACAGATAAGCCGCCCGGTACAGCCTGTGTAGTCGTGAACGCGCCCGGCCTGCCTGTCCACGTGTTCGCAAATGATTATTTTAATTTTAACACGTGCGTCACCATAAACCTTTTTTGTGAACGTGTGAACTGTTTCAGTCTTTGTTAGTGTAGCTTCTGTTCGTAATTATGCCCCTGTATGTTCTAAGATTGCGCCGCATGATGCCGTGTTATAAGTGCAAATCTGACATTCCTGGCGGGAGAGACGCAATAAAATGTTCACAATGCGGGTCTAGTTTTCATCCCTTGTGTTTCCGAATCAGGAAAATCAGCAAACTTAAAAATATGTCGGAAAGTGCCATTGCTGTGTGGAGGTGTGATGAGTGCAACAATAGTGGATCACACAGTCACTCGGATAATAAAATTCCCCCTTGGTTGTGAAGTTACTGAAAAGCCAGGAGAAGGAAATGAAAGATAACCGAAAGTTTAACTCAGACAAATTTGAAAGTATTGAGAGATGCATAACCAAGTTCCTCCTCTCTTTAGAGGAAATGAAATAAAAAATCACTGCAGTATGAGCAGTTGAGGTTGAACAAGCGGAGGTTAAAACTATTAGAAACGAAAATGAAAAGTTATCTCGCCGCGTGTGGGACTTGGAATCTGACCTGTGTGATCTCCAGCAATACTCCAGGATTAATAACATGGAGATACGAGGCATTCCTATGTCTAGAGGCGAGGACATCTATAGCGTCCTACAGTCAGTGGCACGGGCCATAGGAGTCACCTTCCAGCGACAGGACATCTCAGTCGCCAACCGTCTGCCAGCACCTAGAGACAAGAGATTCCGCCCATCGTGGCATAGTTCGTGTCCAGGACCACACAAAATCAAAGGCTTCTCGCAGCTAAGGAAAGGAAAATCAAAGCAACAGATCTCGTCCCGTCATTCCCATCGACACCGGTGTTCATCTGCGACCACCTCACCGGGCACAACAACGCCGTCCTAGGACACGCCAAGTCACTTTTCAAGCAGGGGAAACTGGCGTATGCGTGGTTGAGGTACTGCAAGATCTTCATGCGGAAGTCGGCGGAGTCCTCTGTGACGAGCGTGCGGTCTACGACGGAGGTGGAGGCGGAGGTGTCAGGGGCGATAGCGGACGGGTGGCCGGTGGACGGGGCAACAACTAGGGCTTCGTAAAGAGGTTGTTGTTTGAACAGGTTTGCATGTTATTATAGCCAAACTAAATCGAATCAAAATCACCTTTAGTTTTAAACATTTTAAATATCTACATTTGTTATATTAGTTTTCTATATAGGCTACTATCCCAAATTTGAACAAATATGTAAACGAAAATGTTTGTTTTAATAATTCAGTTACTTTTTAAAGCACTTACACGATTAAAGTAGTATAATGTAAATAATTTTGTTTGCATGGCCCAATACAAACTATTATGTAGCCATGCGAGTTTTAAAATGTACTGTTGAATAATAATAATTTAACTTTTATTATTATATATTAAACTTATGAATAACCATCATAAAACCTTCTAAAACGATTTTGCTGAAGTGTAAGTACATTTTCCTATTTTTGTTAGATATTCACAGTATAATCTTTATTTTGCATCAGTTGTCTGTAATAAACAGAATTATCTTTGAGTTTTTTGATGATTTGTGAGATAATATGAGATAACTATACACTGAATTTATAAAAGCAAAGTTATTTGTTCTAATACTAGTCATATACTTTTGTATCAAAACATTTGTCTTGTTAAATAATATATTGCCTTAAATTTAATTTAATTGTGACATTCTAGGGACAGTTAATTTCGTTCACTGTAATTATTTAAGTAGGCGAACAGGTAGATAACGAATAAAGCTCATGGTAGATTACACTTTTATAATTTATTTTCCTTATTTTTGTTTTTGCAGTTAAATATTTTAATTCACTGTATTTCCATGGTAGTTATAGTAAAGCAAATAAAACTGTTTGCAATGAACATGTTTTATATTTAAAAGAAGTTTTATTTAGCTCAAGAGCATTTTTATTTATTTTGTAAATTTTTATTTAACAGCCATACATAGATTTTTAATAGGACATGTGGGTGGGTGTTGAATGGATGGGGGAGTTATTAAATGAAAGATTAAATACCCCCATAGCAGCAAACCTGCGTACTCAGCGAATTTCCTATGCATGCACAAGTTTCTCACTATCACATAAAGCCACTCACCATGTTTCATAAAAAAATCCGAATAAAAAATGATATATAGCATTTTATTTATTCTCCATAAGACTAAAATTGAAAGCTGAGTACGCATGTTTGCTGCAACAAGGAACACAAAATATGTGTTTTTATGCAATTATAAATACAAATTAACCAGTCGAAGCTGCAAACACCAAGTTTGATTAATTTATGTTCATAAATAAGGGAGACATTACATTTTACTTATTCTCCATAAGAATAACATGGGGGCTGAGGGCGCAGGTTTGCTGCTACGGGGATAATCAACAAAAAATCAATTTGTTGTGCAAATATCAATAGACCAGTACTAGGTGAAGCTACATGCCAAGTTTCATCAACATACATTGATAAATAATCGCGATATCAAATTTTAATTTTCTCCATAAGGATAACATTGGACAACGTACTGTGTTTAGCACTTTGAATATCTCTGCAACGGTTGGACGTAGAATAACATTTTAAACACCAAAATGATTGTTTGTAAAGCTGAACTGATTAGTAAAAGCAAATGTGAGGTTTACATCAAAATTAACTGAGGAAAAGCAAAAAATCTTTTTCCCATAAGATTAAAATGGGAGATTTTATGAGCACGTTTTTTGGATTTTCTACGCAACCACTTAACCTAGGTTAATGTTTTAAAATACTATATTATTTGTTTTTTTAAGCTCTATAAAATGGTTGGAACCAAAATTAAGTGTTTTAAAAATTTTAGGGTGAAAAATGCAAAAAACTGATATTTGGAAAATTGTAAACCCCCATAAAACCCCCTTCCCATTTCCTATTTTTCTGATTTTAGAATTTAAAGTAATGAATGTCACTTTACACATTTTAGCCAAATTTCATCGAAATCAGACGATTTTTACTCAAGTTATCGTGTTAACGAACACACACACACACACACACACACACACACACACACACACACACACACACACACACACATACACACACATATATATATATATATATATATATTTGAACGAATAGTGTTTTTGACATCTGGGGGACCTAAAAATAAAAAGTTATCATGGTCTCGGGCTTAACTCTACCCATGCCACCTACGGTAATAGCTTCTTCCCTATAGGGGAAATTCGCTAAAACAAATGTTTTGGACGAAATTGCCCTTGACCGGGATGTAAATGCATGCACACATGAACAATTTTCAGATTTTAAATTTTTTGCAGAGGGAAACATAAATGGAAGGTGCGGAATTACCATACTTAGTTTAAATATCCGGAGCTTTAATAAACACTTTGATGAATTAACTTTAATTTTAAATAGCTAAGAAAATCAATTTTATTTTATTGCACCAACTGAAACATGGATGGACGAATGTAGTGCGAATGGGAGTATGGATGAGTACGATGTTGTTGTCAATAAAGAGAGTAAGAATCAGAATGATGGTGTGATTGTATTATTTGTGAGGAAGTGTTTCGCTATTTGTTCAGAGGAAGTGAGTATGTTTGGGGCCACATGTGTGAAAGTCGATATTACGATTGGCGTGGAGCGGCTGTCGCTGTTATCTGTGTACATGAGTCCGTCATGCGGCCTATCTTTATTTATAGACGACCTCGAATCTTATCTTGATAACAGAAACAGAGACTGGACGCACTGGTTAATTGGCGACGTAAATTGTTGTATTCTCCCGGAAACTAATGATGGTTTGTCACAGAGGTATCTTGATGTGTTATATGGGTCAGGTTATGTTAGTTGTATTAATATTCCAACTAGAGTTACGGCTTTGTCTAATAGTTGTATAGACCAAATTTTTACTGATATGAGTAATACTCAAAGCATAAAATCTGCTGTAGTTAAATCCGTTATGACTGATCACTTCTTTTCTGTAGCACAATTTCAATTTAATTTAAATAACAAAAATAAACGTAAATACCACAACGAAACCAACATCTTGGACTTGGAAGTCACCGGCCGCCTCATCTCTGAGTCTGACTGGTTACATATTAATGGTGTTGCAGATGTTAATTTTAATATTAAACCCCATAAAATGAACCCAACGAATATACAGAATTAACATGATTTTATTCCATTTTATACAAGGTACTACATTGAATTCTTACAAAAAGTAAACAACAACTGAATGTCAACAAACATATATAATCAGGTGATGCATAGAAGTAAAGTAGAGAAACATTATCATTATTCTTCAACACCACCACTTAATGTTTTGAGTGTCAATATGTTTTGTTCTGTTGTTCAACAGATTCTGCTGATTCTGCTGCGGTTCTGCTGATTTACAGATAACTTTTGAGCAGATTGACTATCATTGTAAATCATAACCGCATCTATCTTCCCTAAAAGTTCCATCAAAACACTTCGCAGAAATTTAGCTTCTTTTGCTCCATCACTTAGTGCCATGTGATGGCTTCTGAACTTGACAATGCCACTATGCGTTGTTTCCTGCTTTCCCAACTTATGGGTCCATTGCTAGCTTGAAAATATATCCCGTCTATCTTCATTAGCCCAGTTAGCATGAACGTATGCTTTAACTTCAAAACTTTCTGATTTTCTGTACACAATACCATATCGATGGTTCCTTTCAAAATTAGTTTTGCTGCCTTCAAGTGCACACTTCCAACACAGTTAAACACTTAACAGTTGTTAAACTGGCTAAGATAACTAACCGCATGAGCGATATCTGGCCTGCAGTTAACGGCTAAATACATCAAGCTTCCTATAAGTGCTTGGTAAGGACATGATTCTAGACTCTGTCATTTCCTCTCTTCATCCTCATTCCAAGGATATGTCTAGCTTGTCCCAGGTCTTTAATTTTAAAATTACTCTTTAGTTTTTCAATCACTTGAAGTTTTTCTTCTTTGTTATCGTAAAATAAATACAAATCATAAACGTATAATTAAATTATACAGATGTTACTTCCGTATTTTCTATGATAAACACAACATTCTGAGTTAAGCCTCTTGAAATTCAAAGATGTTAGTGCCTGATTGATTTTCTCTTTCCACATCCTCAATGACTGTTTGAGACCATAAATAGACCGTTTTAATAAACAAACTTTATCTTCTTTCCCTGGTACAACAAAAATAACAAAGTTTTCAGGTTGCTGCATATATACTGTCTCTTTTAGTTCTACGTTCAAAAAAGCAGTTGAAACATCCAAATGATGAATGCCAAGATTAATTTCTGTGACAATAGCCTGTGCAATAATTGTGTGACATTGTCAAATCTGAGACATCCTGAGACTTGAGTTTCAAACAACAGGAGAAAATGTTTCTGTGTAGTCAACACCATACTTCTGTGTAAAGTATTTTTGCTACCAGTCGAGCCTTGTACTTTGTTATATCTCCATTGCTGTCTCTTTTTATCTTGAACTACCATTTACTCTTGACAGGTTTTGCCCCTTTGAGTAAGTCAACTAATGTCCAAGTGTCATTTTCCTTGAATGAGAGATAATCTTCTTTCATTGCTTGTTCCCAAAGATGTTTTTATTTTCCATTTAGAGCTTCGAAAACACTTGTTGGTAAACCACGTTGTAAACATTACATGGTCCCATATCCTTTGGTTTTCATTCCCTTTCAGGATACCTTCTCGGCACTGTCTTTCGTTTCATTATCCGATTCGATGTTAACCCGATCCATTACTGAAGACGTACCAGTATTGTCTGTAGTACTTGTTTCATCTTAAAAATTAGAGGTATTTTTGGATGTTGTAAGGTTTGAATTGGCATTAGTATCTGAGTTCATTGCAGCTTTAGTTGTTTTTTCTGGTTCGTCATTTGTAAGTTCAATCAACTTAACAGGATAAATAAAATAGTCTTACAACATTATAAAGTATATTTACACTTGTACTGTACTTACATACAAGACAGTAAAGTATACACAAAAGATGGTACAAGGCCTTTCAATAAACTTATACGACTTGTTTCCTTCAGTTACATCCCCCCTTCAACTGGTTTTTCCTCAATGAAAACAATATCCCTAGATATGATTATCTTAGAAGGATATCTAGGATCAACCAGTCTGTAGGATTTCTAGTTGTGGGAGTATCCGACAAGAATAATAGGCTGTAAACAGAAAATATTTGTTATTTGGCAATATTTAGGTTTTAGATAATGTTTAATGATGATGATGATGATGATGATGAATGATGATGTAATGATGATAATTTATACGGAATATCAACCTATTCGGGCCGTAAATGGAATAACCTTGGAGTAAAAGAAACTGTAATTAAACAAAAGTGCCACGTTTTTACACACCGTAGTTTGGGAAGTATCAACGCATTTGGCAGTATCCATCAAAGTCAGGAGATAATTTTGATTGTCATATTTTAAAAAGTATAGCAAGGTTGACGTATATATTTTTAAGAGCCAGTAATGAGTAATAATAATACGCATAAGTATAAAATAGGGAGTGGGTTTAATTATGGGTCAAAATTGCACCTTATGGAATTTTACTAGTTAAGATATTTTCATTCCCAACCCCCACATTAATTCATAAATTGGCTTAACATGTTCGAAATACAGTTAATTTTAATATGAAAATATATATGATGTGTTTTAATAAAGGTAGTAACCTAAAAACAAGCTGCTGAAAATTAAAACGCTTTTATTTGAGTTGTGCAACTGAGATTACACTCTGCTGCTGTTCATATTGCCAAAGTTCCGCTCTACTCCTGCACCGGCAAAATATAACTGTGAACCGGTCTATTTGTGCAGCTATCTTTGCATGCTGCTGGATTTACAAGTTGTCTGTATTTTAACTATACAAACTATGTTAACAGAATTCTAATATTAAATAGCTTCTTCCCTATAGGGGAAATTTGTTAAAACTAACGATATACTAATTGAGGGTAATATGTGCTCATGTTAATTCTCTATAAATATTGACAAATATAAATTAGTGTTATTATGAATAAATCGAATTTTTCCCAGTTTAGAGTGTTATTTTAATTTGTTATTACACGTACATTTCCGACATGACTGAGGAATCAAGTGCCTAATCGTGATGTTATCGTAAAACGCGTTATATTCAAAAAATTAAAATAAAAAATAAAACAAGGTACATTCTGTGATATGTTAACACTCAAAAGTAGTGTATACAGATTTTATTTCAAATATACCCAAATACATTTTTACTCACAGTTGAATAGCTTGATAAATCTCAATTTAATTGGTCCTTGTGGCGTCAAAAACTAGTGTTTGTATAATCACAGTTGAATATGTAAGTATACGCGATATTTCGGCTATTGAAACAAGAAGGTCGTTTCACTTAATAGACGAATATGTGTAGGTGCAAGGCTGGCTACATTTCATGCATACGCTGTTAAATTTATTTAATATTTTTGATCATAAATGTAATACTTGTAGAAAGGAATATAGTTGCTTAGTAAATTATCGGATATACCATAATGGTTATGTGACTGTTTCTGCACTGAAAACCACCTTGCAGTTAAGCCTCGCGATGATTTGGCACTTGTTATGTGGATTTGATTCTAAAGTCGTAATTGGAATGTTAGCACAATTTAGGATTCAAATTTAAATACATAAATTGAATTGCACCTTAGTTACAGGTGACACGCATGGGACATTGTTTAACTGTATTCATTAAGAAATATAATCACATATTTCAACAGCTTCAACTACTGCTTGGATGTTTTTATGTAAGAGTGAATAACTGATACTCCCGTTACATTTTAAGCTATGTGTTTTCCAACCAATAGCATTAAGTAAAGTCAAACACATAGAAACCTGCATTGGCAATTAGTGTTATTAAATATTTATTGAATCAAAGGGTAAATATGGTCACTGAACTCCATGTAATGTGTCTTTTACATAAAACTGGTTGTTTTTGGCTGACAGTAAGGTTTTATTTTTATAAAACGCTTTAGGTTTATAGACGATAATGCTAAAAGTTGCAATACGTGTCATATTAAATATGTACTAATTAATCAAAAAGTCGAAGTGATAGTATTCATTATTAAAAAGTACCAAAGCAAAGTACTGTAAATATATATGACTTCATCTGGAAACAACAGTGGGATATTACATTTTATTTAGAATTTTAGGAAATCTAAACCCTTAATTTGTACTGAACCTATTTCATTACCACCGTAGAGTAAGTAAGCAACAGAAAGAATAAAGACTACCCGTAGGAATTTAGATTTTACATAGTATGTAGTTTTACTCAACTGAAAATCACCCTATTATTTTATATAGGACAAAAACTATAGGCCACTTTATTGTTTTTCAAATTTTGTAAAATTGTGACTACACTCATTTTATAACCGGACCCAAAAACTTACGATCTGAAGGGAAATTCTGTCAGCAGCCAGGAAATGAACACATTCAATTTATGTTTTTGTAGGACCAGTCTGTTGCCCTTGGGAGTTCATTTCTCCTCAATTCAACCAACCAGGATATATTCTGAGTTTTGTGATAAATTTTACTTTCAATGCTACGATGTATTCTCTTTCCTTTATTATGAGTGTTATATATAATATATATAAAATATGAGTGCTGTAGTAAATTTTTGTTGTATAGATGCAAATGTTTTTGTTTAAAATCGTGTTTGAACAAAAAAATTTTGCAAGTTAGTAGAGGAGAACTAGGGGTTTAACATACTATTCGGCGCTTTTTTCCCATGTTATTCTTATGGGGATCAGTTTTTGGACCGACGCCCGATCCTACCCTACACAAATTTTCTTGTTAGCCTGTACTAATGTCCAACCCTTGCCTATATTAAATATATTTTCCCAATCCCCATCCCTCCTCTATATTTTTTAAAATTAATTTTCAAATTCAGGCTAAAAAACTATCTTTAGTGTTTATGGTGTGATTTGTTTGAAACTTGGATATGTTATTGTCGTAGGCAAGTGTTTTAATAAATTACACTTACATTTCCCAAATTCACTATTACAGTCAAATTAAAAATTATTTTTGAAAAATACTATAGTGCCAATTGCCAACTTCTTTATTAAATGTCTGATTTGTCTGCAATTTGGATATGTTATTGTCCTAGGCAAGTGTTTTAATAAATTTTACTTACATATCCCAAATTCACTATTACGGTCAAATTAAAAAATATTTTTGAAAAATACTGCCAATTGCCAACTTCTTTATTTACTGTCCGATTTATTTAAAATTTGAATATGTTATTGTCCTAGGCAAGTGTTTTAATAAATTCCACTTACATTTCCCAAATTTACTATTACGGTCAAATTAAAAAAATATTTTTGAAAAATACTGCCAATTGCCAACTTCTTTATTTACTGTCCGATTTGTTTAAAACTTGGATATGTTATTGTCGTAGGCAAGTGTTTTAATAAATTACACTTACATTTCCCAAATTCACTATTACAGTCAAATTAAAAATTATTTTTGAAAAATACTGCCAATTGCCAACTTCTTTATTTACTGTCCGATTTGTTTAAAATTTGGATATGTTATTGTTGTAGGCTAGTGTATATGCACCATCCACATTTTACAAATAGCGCGGTTAAATTTTAAAAAAATTTGGAAAAATACTGCCAATTGGCAACTTCTTTATTTATGGTCTGATTTGTTTAAAATTTATATATGTCATTATTCTAGGCTAGTGTATATGTACACACCATCCACATTTGACAAATTAACTATAATGGTCTAATTAAAAAAAATATTTTGAAAAATATACTAACAATTTCAAACTTCTTTATTTACTGTCTGATTTGATTTATTTTCGGATATGTTATAGCTCTTATATAGGTAACAAGACCACACTACCACACGTTTCACTACCTCCTATAATACAGTATTTTGTCTTTTTTTGTTTGTTTATTTTGCTGTAATCCCAAAACTGACTTTGCTGTTTATTGTCCGATTTGCCTACACTTTGGATATTGTCCTAAGCATTTATTGTCTGATTTATTTTTGGATATGTTATAGCCCCCAACTATTATATCTAAAATTACAATATTATTTCCACCTATAATACAGTTGATGTGTTGTTTGTTTTGCCGCAACCTAAAAAACTAACATTGGTATTTGTGTTTTTACAAAACTATATTTTGTAAATTACTACCAATAACTCCTTTATTTACTTTTCGACTTGTTATATCCCCTTATATCTAAATTTACCGTATATTATTTACCTTTTAGTGCTGTTTTGTCGTAACCAAACTTTGGATATGACTGCAATATGTTACTGGCCATTGCATAAGTAAATACCCCATTTCCAAATTCAATATTACGGTTGGATTAAAAAAAATAAATGCAAGCTTATTATATACATCCAGCTGTTATATTTGCCACAATTATTTATCTCTATAAACACAGTTTTACAGACACCTTTAACATAGTATACACCCCTCCGTCCATCCTTTTCTGCCAACACTCCCACAAACTTGTTGTTTACTACAAACGCATACACTATATAATGTCCATAATGCTCTAGATCCTCCCAACGTCGCAGGAAGTAATCTTTTAATTTATCCTCTCTTTCCCTTCTTTCTTGTTCTTTAGCCAACTTTGTTTTGTATTCCTCTGCAACAGTATTTTCCACATATTCCAATTTACGCTTATTACTGTCGATGTCTTCTAATTCTAATTTCCTCTTTTTGGAACAACTCTCTAAGAAAGGCTTGGAAAGTGGCTCTATTTCTTTAATAGTGTATGGGTACAGTTTATTGGTCCGGCTTCTTAAAACGTAGGGAGTAAGGTTAGGACTTTCCACTAAGCCTAATTCTTCTAAATTGATGTGTTTAGGTATAGTGGAGAAAGGTGTATTTGATTTTGTAAAACATGTGCCCCCAGATTTGATGTAACACTTATGCTTTACACTTATGGCATCAGGAAACTCCTCTATTACCTCCACATAGTTAGTTGGTAAACAGTTAAAGCTAAATGCAGATAGAGCATACTTTATTAACTTTTCCCTTTGTGACCTATCTTTTGGCAGTTTTAGTTGTACTCCAGTTATCTTTTTCGTATTACTATTACCCCAATATGCGTATTGTAATAAATCGTTAAACACTAAACAACAACTGTTTTGTAATTGATTGGCAACTTTCACCCACATCTTATGCAGGGGTACAGCATAGAATGGAGCATTTTGGAAGTACCTTTTGTTGTCTTCTATTAGACTTAAACAATCTCTTAAAGGTTCAAACCCTTTACCAAAACCTCTACAATAGTTATAGATTGTTGCCTCTAACCTTGTTATTCCATTCTCTCTAGCTAGTTTAGACGAGAACGTTTCTTTTAGTCTCGCATCTGGACAGTTTACAAAGTTTATTATATGGTTTCCTATACTTTTAACTACTCCAAGGCTTGTAATCTGGCATATAAATTTATTATATATTTTTACCCTGCTATTTACATTAAACCATGTTAAACAGTCTTTACTAACATTATCTACAATAACATTATATCCATTCTTGTACGCCCCTTGGTAGCAAAAGTTAAAGTTTTCTGTAAGATATTGGCACATTTCCTCTTTATTAAATATTCCAGCCAAATCTAGTGTTATATCGAAATCCATGAGATAGTACATTTCTTTTTCCAGATCTTGCAGTATCTTTGGAAGATCTTCCAACAAATCCTTAATTTTAACATTTGCAAGCTCTATTTTATAGGGAATTGCTATAGGATCATCGTACTTTTGTTTAATTTGGTCAATATCTTTCTTTATTATTTGTAACACACCCTCGCTTTGGACCCCAGAGGACCTCTCCAAGGAGAATGGTAGTTTGGCCACAACACCATGTCGAGCTAAAGAGAACTTTTTAAATATTCCTCGTAAGTAGCTATTAAACGAGCCACATATTTCCTTCTTAACTTTAAATTTATTCCGAACGTCCCCATCACAATCCGTAACATTGGTTATCTTAACTAACATTATGTTATCACAAAACGCATCCGTTATAGATGTTAAGTTATTTAATTTTGGTTCGCCCTCGCAATAGTTTATATTACCTATGTCTGTAAGAAGGTTATTATTACGGAGATTTTCTAATAAAAACCATATACCGAATCTTTCGTTAGTAGGTTTAATACAATTTCCCAATAAATGGCTAACAGAGTACATTTCTTTTATACAAAAAAAGTAGCGGAAACATGTAAACAGGACAGATATAATTACACTATAGGCATATAGAGGTTGTAAATATATGGATATTGTATATAAACATAGGCGAGCGGTAAGTGTAACATGTAAGTGGACACCTAGACCCATGTGCAAATATGGAATACCCACTATTAATATAATTCCAAATTCGACTAAATAAGTTTATAGTCTCAATATAATTAACATATTAACTAACGCATCCCGCATTAGTACCCAAATTGTCGAAATTCTATAATTCACTGTCTATTCTTAGTCCTTGTATAGTATTAGGTTTTGTACTATTAAACCCTACATTCTTATCCTGTGCAGTAGAGTAATATATGTATTTAATACAGATACGCACATTCTACAAGACCTGTACATAGATCTGTTGTATAAGCAGCAGAATAGACGTCTCACCCATTGTGTTGTTGTAAAGTAAAACATAAATGTAAATTGTGCTGGATACAACCGGCCAGATATTAGACAGGAAATGTGTTGGAAGTGTATTGCCAAATAGTAAGACAAACACCACATAGTGCAGCATGTAAGCAATCCATTACTATTTAGACAAATGTATAAGGTCAGTATGGTACAACATCCGATATATTAGCCAAACCCACAATCAAACTTGGAAAACAAACAGTAAAAAATTAATATTATAGTAACAGAAATAGTAAGAGTATAAGGACATAGTAATATTTAAAGTTTATAATACAACACAAATGCAGAGACACAATAACACATTGTGTCCTCAAAATGTTATGATTGTGTTAAATTTGTTTATATTACATATATTTCTTACACAATTTACAAACTATTTTTTGTGTCAGTTGACAGAACGTGTAAAGTTGTGTTAAATGGCTGTAAACCAGTATCTGTGCCTGTGTCGTAATGTGTTGGAGTGTGTTATTGTGTCTCTGCATTTGTGTTGTATTATAAACTTTAAATATTACTATGTCCTTATAGTCTTACTATTTCTGTTACTATAATATTAATTTTTTACTGTTTGTTTTCCAAGTTTGATTGTGGGTTTGGCTAACATATCGGATGTTGTACCATACTGACCTTATACATTTGTCTAAATAGTAATGGATTGCTTACATGCTGCACTATGTGGTGTTTGTCTTACTATTTGGCAATACACTTCCAACACATTTCCTGTCTAATATCTGGCCGGTTGTATCCAGCACAATTTACATTTATGTTTTACTTTACAACAACACAATGGGTGAGACGTCTATTCTGCTGCTTATACAACAGATCTATGTACAGGTCTTGTAGAATGTGCGTATCTGTATTAAATACATATATTACTCTACTGCACAGGATAAGAATGTAGGGTTTAATAGTACAAAACCTAATACTATACAAGGACTAAGAATAGACAGTGAATTATAGAATTTCGACAATTTGGGTACTAATGCGGGATGCGTTAGTTAATATGTTAATTATATTGAGACTATAAACTTATTTAGTCGAATTTGGAATTATATTAATAGTGGGTATTCCATATTTGCACATGGGTCTAGGTGTCCACTTACATGTTACACTTACCGCTCGCCTATGTTTATATACAATATCCATATATTTACAACCTCTATATGCCTTTAGTGTAATTATATCTGTCCTGTTTACATGTTTCCGCTACTTTTTTTGTATAAAAGAAATGTACTCTGTTAGCCATTTATTGGGAAATTGTATTAAACCTACTAACGAAAGATTCGGTATATGGTTTTTATTAGAAAATCTCTGTAATAATAACCTTCTTACAGACATAGGTAATATAAACTATTGCGAGGGCGAACCAAAATTAAATAACTTAACATCTATAACGGATGCGTTTTGTGATAACATAATGTTAGTTAAGATAACCAATGTTACGGATTGTGATGGGGACGTTCGGAATAAATTTAAAGTTAAGAAGGAAATATGTGGCTCGTTTAATAGCTACTTACGAGGAATATTTAAAAAGTTCTCTTTAGCTCGACATGGTGTTGTGGCCAAACTACCATTCTCCTTGGAGAGGTCCTCTGGGGTCCAAAGCGAGGGTGTGTTACAAATAATAAAGAAAGATATTGACCAAATTAAACAAAAGTACGATGATCCTATAGCAATTCCCTATAAAATAGAGCTTGCAAATGTTAAAATTAAGGATTTGTTGGAAGATCTTCCAAAGATACTGCAAGATCTGGAAAAAGAAATGTACTATCTCATGGATTTCGATATAACACTAGATTTGGCTGGAATATTTAATAAAGAGGAAATGTGCCAATATCTTACAGAAAACTTTAACTTTTGCTACCAAGGGGCGTACAAGAATGGATATAATGTTATTGTAGATAATGTTAGTAAAGACTGTTTAACATGGTTTAATGTAAATAGCAGGGTAAAAATATATAATAAATTTATATGCCAGATTACAAGCCCTGGAGTAGTTAAAAGTATAGGAAACCATATAATAAACTTTGTAAACTGTCCAGATGCGAGACTAAAAGAAACGTTCTCGTCTAAACTAGCTAGAGAGAATGGAATAACAAGGTTAGAGGCAACAATCTATAACTATTGTAGAGGTTTTGGTAAAGGGTTTGAACCTTTAAGAGATTGTTTAAGTCTAATAGAAGACAACAAAAGGTACTTCCAAAATGCTCCATTCTATGCTGTACCCCTGCATAAGATGTGGGTGAAAGTTGCCAATCAATTACAAAACAGTTGTTGTTTAGTGTTTAACGATTTATTACAATACGCATATTGGGGTAATAGTAATACGAAAAAGATAACTGGAGTACAACTAAAACTGCCAAAAGATAGGTCACAAAGGGAAAAGTTAATAAAGTATGCTCTATCTGCATTTAGCTTTAACTGTTTACCAACTAACTATGTGGAGGTAATAGAGGAGTTTCCTGATGCCATAAGTGTAAAGCATAAGTGTTACATCAAATCTGGGGGCACATGTTTTACAAAATCAAATACACCTTTCTCCACTATACCTAAACACATCAATTTAGAAGAATTAGGCTTAGTGGAAAGTCCTAACCTTACTCCCTACGTTTTAAGAAGCCGGACCAATAAACTGCACCCATACACTATTAAAAAATAGAGCCACTTTCCAAGCCTTTCTTAGAGAGTTGTTCCAAAAAGAGGAAATTGGAATTAGAAGACATCGACAGTAATAAGCGTAAATTGGAATATGTGGAAAATACTGTTGCAGAGGAATACAAAACACAGTTGGCTAAAGAACAAGAAAGAAGGGAAAGAGAGGATAAATTAAAAGATTACTTCCTGCGACGTTGGGAGGATCTAGAGCATTATGGACATTATATAGTGTATGCGTTTGTAGTAAACAACAAGTTTGTGGGAGTGTTGGCAGAAAAGGATGGACGGAGGGGTGTATACTATGTTAAAGGTGTCTGTAAAACTGTGTTTATAGAGATAAATAAGAATAGGGAAGGTTATAGCGTGTTGCCATATAGTGGTGATTTGGACATTATTTACCTACCTACCAACGAGCCACTTGCAAGCTTTAACACTAACGGTACCGCAACGTTTTATGGTAATTCCTTTCCAAAAATAGAAAACCTAAGTTTCCATAACAATGCGTGGGATGTTGGACAAGAAGACATAGAGATGCAATATATTAAAGGTAATATTAAATTTAAAGAATGTAGTAGACTGGAGGATTTGGAAGATGGTGCAGAATTATTAATAAGCGCTATTAAACAAGTCCAACATAGGGGTAGAAAAATATATATTGTACAGTTTGAAAATATTCGTAACCTTTATGTCTCCAACCACTGGCTGGAAAGGGAGCTAGAATGTGGGAAGTTTGATTTTAACTACAAAATTAAAATTAAGTTGGATAAAATAAAGACTACTCCAAACAAGCACAAAGAAAGGTTAGTGTTTTGTGTGTGGTTGTTTTGGGTATTAAACATTTATTTTTGCTATCGCATTGGCTTAAAACATATCCAAAATTTAGGCAGTTCTGACCATAAATATTTTGTGGATATATATTACTTATTATATTATTACAATGAGAGGTAGTTGAGAGAGTCACAACAATATTGGAATTGTGGCAAATATAACAGCTGGATGTATATAATAAGCTTGCATTTATTTTTTTTAATCCAACCGTAATATTGAATTTGGAAATGGGGTATTTACTTATGCAATGGCCAGTAACATATTGCAGTCATATCCAAAGTTTGGTTACGACAAAACAGCACTAAAAGGTAAATAATATACGGTAAATTTAGATATAAGGGGATATAACAAGTCGAAAAGTAAATAAAGGAGTTATTGGTAGTAATTTACAAAATATAGTTTTGTAAAAACACAAATACCAATGTTAGTTTTTTAGGTTGCGGCAAAACAAACAACACATCAACTGTATTATAGGTGGAAATAATATTGTAATTTTAGATATAATAGTTGGGGGCTATAACATATCCAAAAATAAATCAGACAATAAATGCTTAGGACAATATCCAAAGTGTAGGCAAATCGGACAATAAACAGCAAAGTCAGTTTTGGGATTACAGCAAAATAAACAAACAAAAAAAGACAAAATACTGTATTATAGGAGGTAGTGAAACGTGTGGTAGTGTGGTCTTGTTACCTATATAAGAGCTATAACATATCCGAAAATAAATCAAATCAGACAGTAAATAAAGAAGTTTGAAATTGTTAGTATATTTTTCAAAATATTTTTTTTAATTAGACCATTATAGTTAATTTGTCAAATGTGGATGGTGTGTACATATACACTAGCCTAGAATAATGACATATATAAATTTTAAACAAATCAGACCATAAATAAAGAAGTTGCCAATTGGCAGTATTTTTCCAAATTTTTTTAAAATTTAACCGCGCTATTTGTAAAATGTGGATGGTGCATATACACTAGCCTACAACAATAACATATCCAAATTTTAAACAAATCGGACAGTAAATAAAGAAGTTGGCAATTGGCAGTATTTTTCAAAAATAATTTTTAATTTGACTGTAATAGTGAATTTGGGAAATGTAAGTGTAATTTATTAAAACACTTGCCTACGACAATAACATATCCAAGTTTTAAACAAATCGGACAGTAAATAAAGAAGTTGGCAATTGGCAGTATTTTTCAAAAATATTTTTTTAATTTGACCGTAATAGTAAATTTGGGAAATGTAAGTGGAATTTATTAAAACACTTGCCTAGGACAATAACATATCCAAATTTTAAATAAATCGGACAGTAAATAAAGAAGTTGGCAATTGGCAGTATTTTTCAAAAATATTTTTTAATTTGACCGTAATAGTGAATTTGGGATATGTAAGTAAAATTTATTAAAACACTTGCCTAGGACAATAACATATCCAAATTGCAGACAAATCAGACATTTAATAAAGAAGTTGGCAATTGGCACTATAGTATTTTTCAAAAATAATTTTTAATTTGACTGTAATAGTGAATTTGGGAAATGTAAGTGTAATTTATTAAAACACTTGCCTACGACAATAACATATCCAAGTTTCAAACAAATCACACCATAAACACTAAAGATAGTTTTTTAGCCTGAATTTGAAAATTAATTTTAAAAAATATAGAGGAGGGATGGGGATTGGGAAAATATATTTAATATAGGCAAGGGTTGGACATTAGTACAGGCTACAAGAAAATTTGTGTAGGGTAGGATCGGGCGTCGGTCCAAAAACTGATCCCCATAAGAATAACATGGGAAAAAAGCGCCGAATAGTATGTTAAACCCCTAGTTCTCCTCTACTAACTTGCAAAATTTTTTTGTTCAAACACGATTTTAAACAAAAACATTTGCATCTATACAACAAAATTTACTACAGCACTCATATTTTATATATATTATATATAACACTCATAATAAAGGAAAGAGAATACATCGTAGCATTGAAAGTAAAATTTATCACAAAACTCAGAATATATCCTGGTTGGTTGAATTGAGGAGAAATGAACTCCCAAGGGCAACAGACTGGTCCTACAAAAACATAAATTGAATGTGTTCATTTCCTGGCTGCTGACAGAATTTCCCTTCAGATCGTAAGTTTTTGGGTCCGGTTATAAAATGAGTGTAGTCACAATTTTACAAAATTTGAAAAACAATAAAGTGGCCTATAGTTTTTGTCCTATATAAAATAATAGGGTGATTTTCATTTGAGTAAAACTACATACTATGTAAAATCTAAATTCCTACGGGTAGTCTTTATTCTTTCTGTTGCTTACTTACTCTACGGTGGTAATGAAATAGGTTCAGTACAAATTAAGGGTTTAGATTTCCTAAAATTCTAAATAAAATGTAATATCCCACTGTTGTTTCCAGATGAAGTCATATATATTTACAGTACTTTGCTTTGGTACTTTTAATAATGAATACTATCACTTCGACTTTTTGATTAATTAGTACATATTTAATATGACACGTATTGCAACTTTTAGCATTATCGTCTATAAACCTAAAGCGTTTTATAAAAATAAAACCTTACTGTCAGCCAAAAACAACCAGTTTTATGTAAAAGACACATTACATGGAGTTCAGTGACCATATTTACCCTTTGATTCAATAAATATTTAATAACACTAATTGCCAATGCAGGTTTCTATGTGTTTGACTTTACTTAATGCTATTGGTTGGAAAACACATAGCTTAAAATGTAACGGAGTATCAGTTATTCACTCTTACATAAAAACATCCAAGCAGTAGTTGAAGCTGTTGAAATATGTGATTATATTTCTTAATGAATACAGTTAAACAATGTCCCATGCGTGTCACCTGTAACTAAGGTGCAATTCAATTTATGTATTTAAATTTGAATCCTAAATTGTGCTAACATTCCAATTACGACTTTAGAATCAAATCCACATAACAAGTGCCAAATCATCGCGAGGCTTAACTGCAAGGTTGTTTTCAGTGCAGAAACAGTCACATAACCATTATGGTATATCCGATAATTTACTAAGCAACTATATTCCTTTCTACAAGTATTACATTTATGATCAAAAATATTAAATAAATTTAACAGCGTATGCATGAAATGTAGCCAGCCTTGCACCTACACATATTCGTCTATTAAGTGAAACGACCTTCTTGTTTCAATAGCCGAAATATCGCGTATACTTACATATTCAACTGTGATTATACAAACACTAGTTTTTGACGCCACAAGGACCAATTAAATTGAGATTTATCAAGCTATTCAACTGTGAGTAAAAATGTATTTGGGTATATTTGAAATAAAATCTGTATACACTACTTTTGAGTGTTAACATATCACAGAATGTACCTTGTTTTATTTTTTATTTTAATTTTTTGAATATAACGCGTTTTACGATAACATCACGATTAGGCACTTGATTCCTCAGTCATGTCGGAAATGTACGTGTAATAACAAATTAAAATAACACTCTAAACTGGGAAAAATTCGATTTATTCATAATAACACTAATTTATATTTGTCAATATTTATAGAGAATTAACATGAGCACATATTACCCTCAATTAGTATATCGTTAGTTTTAACAAATTTCCCCTATAGGAAGAAGCTATTTAATATTAGAATTCTGTTAACATAGTTTGTATAGTTAAAATACAGACAACTTGTAAATCCAGCAGCATGCAAAGATAGCTGCACAAATAGACCGGTTCACAGTTATATTTTGCCGGTGCAGGAGTAGAGCGGAACTTTGGCAATATGAACAGCAGCAGAGTGTAATCTCAGTTGCACAACTCAAATAAAAGCGTTTTAATTTTCAGCAGCTTGTTTTTAGGTTACTACCTTTATTAAAAACACATCATATATATTTTCATATTAAAATTAACTGTATTTCGAACATGTTAAGCCAATTTATGAATTAATGTGGGGGTTGGGAATGAAAATATCTTAACTAGTAAAATTCCATAAGGTGCAATTTTGACCCATAATTAAACCCACTCCCTATTTTATACTTATGCGTATTATTATTACTCATTACTGGCTCTTAAAATATATACGTCAACCTTGCTATACTTTTTAAAATATGACAATCAAAATTATCTCCTGACTTTGATGGATACTGCCAAATGCGTTGATACTTCCCAAACTACGGTGTGTAAAAACGTGGCACTTTTGTTTAATTACAGTTTCCTTTTACTCCAAGGTTATTCCATTTACGGCCCGAATAGGTTGATATTCCGTATAAATT